>VXBW01004383.1:430652-460952 GCA_013400375.1 Thinocorus orbignyianus
AGGAGCAGCAGGAGGAGGAAGGCGAGGAGGATCTCCGCGACGGCGGCGTCCCCTTCTTCGTCAACCGCGGCGGGTTGCCCGTGGACGAGCCCACCTGGGAGCGGATGTGGCGGCATGTGGGCAGGATCCATCCCGAGGGGGAGCGGGTGGCGCAGAGGATCCGGGGCGCCGCCGACCTGCCCAAGGTGAGACCCCGCAACCCTGGGGCCGGTGCGGGGCCGGGTGCAGCACGAAGGGGAGAGGGGGAAACGGTGGGATCCCGCAGAGGAGGACCCCCTCGCCTGTCCCCATCCCCCTTGGAGCCCGGACTCCCCAACTCGGGAGCGATCCCTCGGGCCCCCGGGCTTTCCTGCGGGGAGAGAAGCCACGCTGCGAGTCGGGGTGCGGGAAGGTGGCCGAGGGCCAGCAGCACCCTCTCCTTCTGAGGCCTTGCTGGCAAAAGGTCTTCAGATGGGTGACATGCCTGGGAGGGAGGTGGATTGCCCTAAAAAGACTGGATAAACGAAAAAATGAGGAGTTAGGTTTAGAGTCCAGGTACTTGAGGTGGGAGGGTGAGCCGGGCAGGGGTGAGTCTTTGAACCAGAAGAAATTAGGTTTGGGTAGTCTCCTGCAGCAAAAGGCATTCTGTCAGAAAAGGCACTCTTAACGCCAAAGAGTTTTAAAAGGAGTTAGTGAGCGCTGGCAGAGCTTGTTGCTGGTGTGGGGTCAGATGTTGTGATTTCCTTAGCGAGTTCCTGGCCTTGCTGAAATCAATGGAAAGAAGAACCAGTGATAGCTTTGTGCAGTACTGAATCATTTACATGTGAATTCTTGTGAGTGTTGCTATCTGTGTTGCACCTCAGCTGGAGAAAAATCTCCTCCTTTCATTGGCATCCTGTGAACAAAAGAGGCTGCAAACATTTGGTGTTTCACTCCGTTGGTGGGTTATGGGAGTATTCCCATCTCACTAACAGGAAATTCAAATACAACATGAAGCCTTTCCTGCTCAGGCTTTTTTAGCAAGGACTTAACTCCTTGGGAAGGTGATTTGAAGTGTGCAGGAACATGCTACTAAATAGTGCACAGGGAATCCGTAGTGCTTTCCACGAGGAACTCTGGAGAAACATGTGATGGAACATCCTTTGTGCAGTGAAAAGTAACAGGCATCTGTGGCAGCAACCAGAACAAATTTTGAATCTTGATTAGTCTTTACTAACCCCACTAGATTTTTTCCTTCCTTTTCAGATTTCCTTCCTTTCCTCTGACTTTGTCCTGAGCCTGGGAGAAGGCTGAAAACACGTTTTAGATCAGCTGGAACATGTGCTACTTAATTTTGTACACAAAAGGGCTGATTTGACCATTTGAGAAGATGTGAGGGAAGGGGAAGAAAGAAGTTCATAAACAAGAGTCTGGTGTATGAGGGAAGTGGAATACAGCGTTCAGTCTCTGGTTTTGGTCTTAATGTGAAGTATGTCTGCTGTTCTTCCTTTATAGGCTTGGTGCCAGAGGATTACAGTTAGGGGCCACAAACAGTATGAGCTCTTCTAGCAATATCAGGTGAAATTGGACTATCCATTCTTTTTGGCATTTGTTGGTACCCAGATCTATAAACTCTATTCAGTGCTCAGCAATCTGAGATCCCAATCCCGAGATCACCAGGCATCCAGCTGAGAGGATGCTGAGATGCAAAAAGCAGCAAGGATGGATGGGCTCTGTTTCCTTAGCTGTCTCTTCCTTCTAGGGATGTGTTTTTCTCTTTGAGGGCTACTTATATCACCACGCATCACTGTGCCATTGAGTTTCTTTGAATGGCTGATGCAACAGATGCGAATTAGGGTTAGGGCAATGAGTGTACTCTGCAGGGCTGGGTCCTTTAAAAAGCCAGGTACTCTCCATGTGCTGAAGGTTAAATAGGCCTTCTTAGGTGTTGGGAATGGGACAGAGTTTTGCCTGCTCCCCAATTTTTTGCCTTCAACAGTAGGCAGTGTTAGGGGAAATAAATCTCAAAAGTTGTCTATAAGGTAACCTTAATACTGTAAAATTATAACTTCAGCAGGCTGTGATCTGACTTTGTAAGTTCACGTATCAGCAGCGGGGGCTGTGTCTTTTCACTGGGGTGTGAGAGCTAGATTTTTTTTCTGGTCTCCATTTCCTTTCTATAGATTTGGGGTGAATGGACATTGAGTGAGCCATGCCACGATGGCAGGACACAGCTGACTGGCCATGCATGCCAGGCTTGAGAGTGCCACCCTCCTGCAGGTAGTTTCCTTTCTAGCAACAGGGTGCTTTGCTTGGAGCTGCTGGGACCATCAGATGGGTGCATACTGGAAATGCCAAGTAATGTGTGTTTGGCTCATTATGAAATGATGGATTTTAAATTAGATGGTTATGAGAGCAAAGGCAGGAAGAGTTGCATCTAATGGGCTCATATATAGAGGGAGGGAAAAACTCTTTAGTTTGTTTAGTCAGGCTAACAACTGGGATTGGTATTGCTCCCATGTTGCTTGCAAAAGGAAGATTAGGGAGGGCCCTGGATTCATAAAAGCACCATAAAAGAAACTGCTGCTAAACTAGGCTGGCCAAAAAAGCACCTCTGTGATATGGATAAGGGAGGAGCTTTGTCTGTGCCTCCCTCCAATCTGCCTTGTCTCACATACAGCATGGCCTGCTTAGTACCTGAAAATCTTTGTTGTTCTTGGGATCCCTTTTCTAAAAGCAGTCCCAGTCCCATGCATACAGCCAGCCTGTTGGGGTGCATGAGTCTAGGACTGGGGTGATGCAAACCCCTGCACACAAGTGATGAGGGACCAAGAACATGTTCAGTCAGTCTGCTAAGCCTGGAAGAGGCATGTGTTCTGGGAACTCTGGGCTCCCTTCCTAGCTCTCTCTCCAGTGTTCAGAATAAATAAAAGGAAAGCAAAATAGATCTCATTTCCTATCTTTTATGTTACAAATAAAATCCTCTCTGCTTTCTGGAGGATTGTGAAGACTGCCTAATATTTATAGCCCTTCTGAGATGTGTGGTGGATGACGCTGGGCAAGAACAAAGCGTTAGTCTCCCATCCTGTCAGTGTGGGATTGAGGGATGGAGACCTTATTCCTTTCCTCCTGCTTCTATTGCTCCATTAAAATGCTATAGACCTGATGCAAAAGAAACTGTAGCCCAGTCTGGGCTGCAGGCCCAGATCTGAGAGAGAGAGAGCAGGCTGTACTTTCATGGGTTTAATTATTTGAGGTGCAGGAGGCTCTTCTGCATTAACTAGTCCCCTGCTGAACTGGTTGCCATCATGCTGTCTTAGTGTTGCACAGTCCTTTGAGGAAAAGGGAATCTGGGGGTCCCTACTTGTAAAGGGAGGAGTAACTGCCCAGAATCATCAGTCTGTGCTGTCAACATGCACTTAACCTGTCTGCACTCAAAAAGAACCAAAGTCTCTATGTTGAAGAAATGAAACAATGTTAAATACTCAGCCCGTCCTGGTTGTTACCTCTTTTATTGTTTCTGCCTGGAAATTATTTCCTGTGACTCAGTGTGTCAGCTCACAGCATCGAAACTGACTCAGCTCGTGCGGTTCCAGAGATGGCTCCATCCCTGTGCCGCTCTCTGGTGCCTTCCTTGCTCCTGCTGTGGGTGAACAAACCCTGTTCCACATCTGCTCCTGCCGTTCCTGTGCCATCTCCATCAAGCGAGCCAGCTGCTGCCTCTGCTTGCTCCAAGCAGGGTATGAAAATGAGGCACCAGAGACGGCAACTGGCACCTCCAAGAGGTGCTAGGAAAATGGGTACCAGTGGCCAAACGGTACTACTTACTTTTCAAAGGAAAAAAAAGAAAGATCAAAACACAGGGGAGAAAATGCAGAGACTAGTCTAGCTCATTGTTTACTTGCTAATGCTGTTTGGAGCTAGACTGAAAAACACTTACAGATTAGTTTCTGGAGACAGCGACAGCCCATGTCCCAAGGTGAAGCAGCCTCTGGCCCCTGTGTGGTGTGGGCACAAGCAGAGTGTGACCATGTGGCAAACAGGAGAGGAAACTGATCTGACTGAAAACTACCCATGCTTGTTGGCTCAGCTTTCAGCTGGTTCAGGTGCCTGACCTGGTTCACCAGTCACTTGTGCCAACCCAGGGCAGAAGAAGGAGGTATGGAAATGAATGGCCACAGAAAGAAATGCAGAGGGTGATGAGTGGCTAAGCAGTGCTGCTACTACAAAACCATGGCCAGCAGAGGCAGTTGTGCACAGCGGAGCAGAAGGCCCAAGGGAAGATGTGGTTCTGACTCACCCTTTCTTAGCTGGGGATAACCCAGCTCTGGGGGAAGTCTAAGGAGGAACTGAAATGCTAAAAACCAAACTGCTGTGAAAAGCTGCAGGCATCAGTGGGGCAATGTGCAAGGCATGAATGATCCTTCAGAAGGATATGTGGCTGGGCTGTTTCTCCAAGCCTGTCAGTCACACCAACTTTGTATCTTCGCCATTATATTTGTCCTGCGGACAAGACCTTTCTATTTCCTTAGAAATATTTTCGCAGCTGCTGGCAAGGCTGCAGTTACATCCTGAGGAGCAAATGGTGAGGAAAATGTGATGGGAGCCGTAAGGCTGAGGCCTCTGAATGGGACACCAGTCCGAACAGCAAACTTTCACAAGTCATTCTCTGACCATGTAATTCAAAACAAGGGATGTGGCAGGGGAATCATGGTGCTTTCAAGCCTGTGTTCTAGTCACTGCCAGCTCACCTCAGATGCCAGGAGGCAATGAGCAACCTTCATACACCTTTGCTTACAGGACCATTCCGTGCTCTGGTGGTTTTGGGGAAACTCATTCTCTGTTTTTGCTTCTCTCTCTCCTTCGTTTGTTTTGTGTCTTCCAGGTTGCATACTCAAATGAGGACAAGCTCCCTTGGGTGACAGCTTTCCTGTCTCGCATCTTGCCTCATCAGTTAATTTTATCCAATTCTTCCAATATAACATTGTCTAAATGCAGCACCCTTTCACACAATTTCTCTTGCAGCTCTATGGTGGTGCTTCATTCTGAATCCCTTCCCAGTTATCAGTGTGGGAACAGAGGAATGTTCCTGGTTTGGTCACTTTTGGATGCAAAAAGGGGGTGTTTTCAGAGGAATACGCTTCCTGTAGCTGTGTGCTACAGAGTTCAGCAAGAAACTGGAGAAGTTTGGAAGCAGTGATTTATGTTCTGCTCTCCCTTTCAGATTCCCATACCAAGTGTGCCTGCGTTCCAGCCATCCACCCCGATCCCTGAGCGCCTGGAAGCTGTACAGCGCTACATCAGGGAGCTTCAGTATCCTTTATTGTTACCTTAGTCATTGGTGTGATAACCCAGGAAAAGGGAGCAAGAAGACTTTCTTTCCCTGTGAAGAACAGAAAAACTTGTTCTGTTGTAGCTGGAGGGAAACTGAATCTTGCTGCCTGAAAACAGGAAGCTGGACTCAGGCTGATGGTTTGTTTTGCTCCTCTGTTTCTTTTCTGCCCAAGTTACCTTCTGATCCTGCTCACTCCATGTAACAAATGGGCGTGTTGTCAAGGGCTTTCCCCACTACCCACCTTCTCTACTTTACAGTGCCTTTTTGTTAAAAACATGCATTTCTGAGACCCTGACAGTCAGGTCTCAGATGGACTACAACTGTGTCACCTCACTGTTAAGGTGTAGGTGAGCTGCAGTGGTGAGAAAACAGCCTTGTAAACACTCTTCTCTGTAGCTGTGTAGAGGACAGTCAGCTACCCTGCTTCTGTGCATCTGTGGTATCCTGCCCCTACATATGCAGAGGTGCCTGTGTGACTGGGCCCTGGGAATGAAATTTCTCCATCCCTGTTGTGCTGGACAGCAGGCCTGTGTCATGCAAGAGCAGTCTCATCTCACTGATGAGATACAGAGCTAGCTGTGACTTCAGCCCTAAAACAAGGTAAGGCAGCAGACTTTTTGGCACCTCTCACCCATCTAAGGTGGTTGTGCTCTGGGTTGGGTCTGAGTCAGTCTTAGAATAACATTTCAGTGCTCTGTGCCTTCTGTGCAGACTAGAATCTAGACAGAGATCTTATCAGACTTTGTTCTGCCCTGGTAACTGGAAAGCTAAGCAGAGCATGTGCTGTTGGCATGGACCTTTGGGAAATGAAGTGGAAACCTGTGTTTGGGGAGGAGAAAGAGAAAAATTAACAAGAAGGAAATACAGTGGAAGTAGCAACGGACTTGAAATGGGAGAAATGCAGGATAGGGAGGTGAGGACTTTCTTGCATTGCTGTTGTATTTGGGAGATGTTGACTTGGCTGTGAGAATAGTAGATAATGTGAAAGTCCTTCAGATAGGTTTTCTTCAAACTCTACAAGCTGCCAGGCCCTTAACTTCTTGCCCCCAGGTACAATCACACTGGGACACAATTCTTTGAGATTAAGAAGAGCAGACCTCTGACTGGGTAAGTGCTGGCAGCCCCTACAGCATTTAATCCTTGCTTGAAGATGTTGGGGCCTTGCTATATATCCCCTGCTTTTTCTTCCATCCCCTGGCCAAGGTCTAGGTGGCACTCAGGGCTTTCAGCACAGCAGCTCCATCCTACTTGAGGTGACTTTAGTCACCTGGGGCGCAGCTGGGCAGAGCTGTATCTGGCCTTTCTCAAGGACAAGAGTAGGTTTTATTGTCACGAACCAGTAAATCCAGCAGAATAAAATAAATGTATTTCAAAGATGTGCAGATTCTGCCTGCTTCTAATTGGAACATAGCTCTATGAACTTCTGATGGATTCTGAAATCAGCTCCTGCCCTAAACAAGTTTCGTAAAAGCCAAGTATCTTACAACACGAACTTCATAGCTCCTGTGAGTGCTTTTGCAGAATTTAGGCTCACTAAGCATCTGATGTCTCATACTTTGAAGGACAAGAGGGATGCAGATTTTGGGAAGACGTGCGCCCCGTAAGTTCCTGGGGATAAGCACATGATGTTCATTGACTCTCTTGGCCAGCATATTGACTGGCTTCTAGTTCATAGATTTATGTGACTCCAGCAGTCTTGTGTTGTAACCGTGCAATGTCTCCTCCACAGTATTTGTTAAATGGCAAGTAGGGTTAGTGCCAGAGAAGAGGGCTTCATGAACTGTCCTTGAGCATTGTGAGGCAACCATTGCTGGCTCTTCGTCCTTTGAGGCTTCTGCTTGTGGTCACATTGGTGTCTACCCAGAAGTCACTGCACCAAGTGCTGTGGTCTTCTTGGGAATAGAGGTTGGCCTAGTAGGCAGCTCTGCTGGTTTGGATTTTATGTCTTCCTAAAGAAGATATTTTTTTTTTCTGTTCCCTGTCCTCTGTGGGTCACCTTCTCTCCTGGAAACCTGCATTACATATGTAGTTCAAAAGGGTTGAACTGGCCGTACTTGCATAGCACAAGCCCTCTAACTGTCCTCGCCTTTCCCTTGTTCTGCTTTGCAGGCTGATGGATCTGGCCAAAGAAATGACCAAAGAGGCCCTGCCAATAAAATGCCTGGAAGCTGTGATCCTGGGAATGTATCCTTTCCTCTTGGGATTGTGCATGTTTGCCCATCCTTGTGTTTTCTCCTCTGCCCTCTTATGATGCTTTGAGGCTGCTGCTAATATTATCATCAAGCCTTATGTCTCTGTTTTCCCTCCCCAGTTCTCCCCAAAAAACCTACCGATAAAATCCAAATCCAAGCAATTCTCTGAAATATCAGAACTAGTTCTTTGGAGTTGCTCCTCCTTCCCCAAGAAGGATGGTGCTGCTCTGGACAACTCTACAAGTGAGTAAAAGATAAAGAAAGGATCTAAAGAGCATCTAAAGAGGGGCAAATTAGCTAGAGTTAGGCCAGGAAGTCCTTTGTGGATAACATTGTTCACTTACTGCAATGTTGCCTACATTTGTTCTACATTAAAATAAGTTAGGGATCCTCCCCAACTTCTAATTATGGTGTATGTCAATTTACTATTATGTCTAACACTGCTTAGACAATGCCTTTATTAATTCTAGATGTGTATTGTCTTTAAATACACATCTTTCCTAGCTATTTTCCAGACTTCGTCTATGCCACTCAAGCTATAGATTCTTGATGCATATTGGCAAAGCCACCTGGAGGGGTAGAGATGGCAAGTGGTTCAGAAGGGTAGTCTGATGAGTATTTTCTCATAAAGGTTTCTCAGTTCATGTGTGAAATAGCAGCCAGTAAAACAGGTTAAAACAAACTGAGGGATAGTGTTACAGCATTAACAGTTTCGGAGCTATGGAATGCAGTGCCCTGGAGGTGTTAGCATTGCAACTTCTGCATGACAAACTGCCTCAAAACTAACCTCCCTTTGTTGTCTTGTTGAAGAGGACAAGTCTGGTTTCCCCATGACCCAGATGAAAGTAGGGCAGCTTGCAATGAGCTGGACTCTTGATCTGGAGAACAAATCCTGCCTATGTGATGCCCAAATCCCTGGTGAGTCTGCTGAGCAGGCTGGGAGGGTTTGGAGTAGGAAGGAAGTGTCTTGTCAAGAAAATGGGATCACTGGTTGTTTCCTGAATAGTGGCTGCTGTCAGTTACCTCACCAACAACATGACCACACTGGACCGTTTCCCCATCAGCTTCAAAACCCACTTCTCAGGGAACTACTTCCGACACATTGTGCTGGGGGTGAATTTTGGAGGCCGCTACGGGGCACTGGGCATCAGCCGACGTGAGGAGCTCATGTACAAAGCACCCGTCTTCCGCACACTGAGTGAACTCATCTTTGACTTTGAGGAGGCGTATCGCCGCTGCTGGCACACTCTCAAAAAGGTGAAGCTGGGCCACTGTGTGTCCCATGACCCACACAGTGTGGAGCAGATTGAGTGGAAGCACTCCATCCTGGATCTGGACAAGCTAACCCGGGAAGACTTCCGCAAAGAGCTTGAGAGACATGCCCGTGATATGAGGCTGAAGGTAAGCAAGGATGGAGAAGTAGTTTCCTGCTGCATCTGCTGATTTGTGTGGCTGATGATGTGCTGGGGGATCAAAGCATCAGGAGGCTTTCCTAGGTGGTGGTGGAGTAGAGGGAGGCTGGGGTCTCTTTTCCTTTGTATGGAGGCTGTTTCCCTAGCGGATGCTCGCACAGCACTGCAGCTGAGGTAAGCTTGGACCGTATAGAGTCCCTGGAGCCGTAGCTGTCACTGTAGCTTGGTTTTTCTGGCTTTTACATTTCTGATACACTTACCTTGTCTTTTAATCTTTTATTCCCATATCATTAATTGTTGTTAGGCTTTGCGTTTTCTGGTTACTACTCATATTGATTTTCTGCTCATGTTGCTCTTACTTTTAATTTTTTTCTGGCAGATTGGCAAAGGAACTGGGCCACCATCTCCCACCAAGGACAGAAAGAAAGATGTCTCCTCCCCACAGAGAGGTCAGGCCAGCCCCCATCGGCGCAACAGTCGTGGGGACCGACGGTGAGTGGGGCTGCTGGGCAGGAGGCCTATCTAGACCATCTCTGTTTTACTCAGATTCCACCTTGCTGTCTGGTTTTGGATCCTTCTGATGTCTTATTTGGGTTCTTTGTAACAGGGGGATACCTCTCTGACCTGTAACAGCATTTTTCCCTAGCCTGTGCCTTAGAGTTTATCACTGAGCTGGGGGACAGCTGGGGCCTTTTGTTTTGGTAAGGAGGAGGAAGGCAGCTCAAACAGACACTGATCTTGGTAGCTGATATTTAAGCTTATGCAGGGGTCTGACGTCTGGTATCTCACAAACTTGTGCCCCAAAGAGATTCCAAAAATTACACTGCTGTCAGTGAGATAGTTTTCCTGAAACTGATCTGGACTACTAGAGTGGACTTCCTACACTTCCTATCCCGCACTCTCTTCAACAGAGATCATTGGGAGTTATTGGAGGTTGCAGAATAATCCTGCCCTCAATGGTGTAGGATAAGTCTGAAGCTTTCCTGTCCTCTTCCTGTGCTGCCATCTCTATGTGCAGCATCTTCTGAGTGAAAAACAGTTACTGAATAGTTCTTACGCTCTTTGCTCACAGGCCATCTGGTGAGAAGAAGCCTGCCGATTCCAAAGCCATGCCAGACCTCAATGGGTACCAGATCCGGGTGTGAAGAGCTGTGCCTTGTGTGCCTGGCTCCACAGACTTCTTGCTGGCCACAATTGGGACGTAGATCCACCTGCAGTGATTCTGACAATGGAGACAGCGGAGCGGGAGCGGAACGGAGTGCTGATCTTCCCAGGTACTTCTTAGTGGGCCAGTCCCAGAGCTGGATCCCATGGGTCCCAGAGGATTCACCTGCCTGTTTCTGGGAGAGGTGTCCATCTTAATTCACTGAAAGAAGTATTTTTAAAGAAAAAATAAAGATGTGTACATTTGTGGGAGTTTGCTGCAGGAAGAATATGAAATGAGTGGGGTCAGCAGACTTGCTGTCAAGTTTTTTGTGTTGACAGCAAGTAGATGAAGCATCTTGTCAACAGTACTTCTTCCTTGTCTGCACAGAAGTCTTCAATAGATGCAAGACCGGCAGGGCTGAGGGAGAAGTGATGCTGGAATGGGATGGCCCCACATCTTGTGCAAAAACTCCTGGTTTTGTCATTATGAACACTTTGTTTAGCATTGCTTTTGTGAAAGATGGGGCTGAATTTGCTCAGCCTGACTTTTTTTTTTTTTTTTTGATCATACAAAGGCTTCTCATCTGGAGAAACCACATTTTGTGTGTTTAGTCCTGCCTATTTCAAAGTATTTCATTGTCTTGGGGGGTGGGGAGGGGGTAGACCATGGGATGATGAGCCTCTTTACCCATTGTGATGCTGGTAAGCTGTTGCTGCAAGTTCTTTTGTGGTTGGGTGCGTCAGGATATGCCTATGCTGCTGCCATATGAAAACAGGCACGGAGACTTCAATTGTCCCGGCACCAGAGGCAGGGGCAGGCAGGTGCTGGTGGAAGCCTGAACTTTTAAGTCATCTCTTCATCAGCCTTCTACCAACTTCTAGTGACTGCTACTGTGAAATCTTGCAGAAGGCACTCTAGTTACTGAGGTATGAGTTTTAACAGTAAATAGTTAAAGTTTTAATGATGTGAACAGGTTTTACAAGCATTTTTCCTTTCCACAAGGGTCTTGCTCCTTCCTCACTGTAGTGTTGGTGCTAGAGTTACAGACACCTGTTGGTTGGAAGTCCTTCTCAAGGAGATTGCAGCTGCTTTCCTGGCAGCTCAGCCTCGAGCCTCCTGAAAGTAGCTCTCCAGTCCCAGAGCTGTGCTTATGTCCTGGCTCTTCAGACAGCTGCGGTATTTAACAGCACCACTTAGGCTACAGCCTTCCTCAAAGGGCTGGGCTGTGCCTTTCTGCCCGCTTACAGCCTTGACTCTTCCTACAGTTCTTTGCCGGGGAACACTGTACTACTGATTGAGCAGAGTAATACTTCTCAGAAATCTGGAGTGCTGTCAGACCTCTCTTTGAGGCTTAGGGCCTGGAAACAGTGGGGATGCCAGAAGTTAGAAAAGCATGGCTTTGAAGTGATGTGGATGTGTAGATCCAGGGGATACAAAAACTGAGTTTGGGAGTGGGAATATTCTTGAGAGAAACGGGGTCTTGTTTTATCACAGCAGTGGCAAGGAGCTAAACTTTCTGGAATAGTACATATTTGTGTTAGAACTGGGCTGCTGCTTTGCTGGGAACTTGTTAGAAGCAGGATGGAGATTAGCTCTACCAGGTTTCTTGTTGCAGTCTTGCTGGGCCACACCCTCACATAAGCAGAGCTATTTTGGCGGCAGAGGATGGGTTCTTATCCCCAAACAAATCAGCTCTTCTGTCCAGTTAAAGCAGTGTTAATCCCTGAAGCACCACCCACAAGCGATTTAACTCAGGCCTTACAGGTTCCTAATTGTACATCCTTAACTGTGATGTAACTTGCAAGGCTCTTTATCCACACCGCCACAGTGTGTCCTCCCAGGCTCTCCTTTGGAGTCTGTATTTTCCTGTATGACCAGGAGGACAATGTGCAGGGAGGTGGCAGAATTTGCTGCTGATCCAACATAAACTTAATCCAGAAGAGGATGCCGTTTCTCACAGTGCAGTGCAACACCTGTCCCCTCCCCTGCACTCCAGCTACATGCAATAAGTTGAAATTAGACAGTGTTAGCAAGCCAAGCAGCCACTTGAATGTGTCCTCTGGTCAATTTTATGTGGCTGTAAATTAACATATTTAACAGTCATGTTAGATGTAAAGGTACAACAGTTACCTGTAAATAATATGGGTCACTTGGAAACCACAAACTGCCTTTGATAACATTTGCTGTGCAGCGGACTGAAAGCTCAGGTGCCACTGTGAATTTTATGCTAAACAGAAGCAGCAGTCAGCAAGGGAGATTGAGTGTCAGGTTTTAGTAAAGTGGATAAAATCCAGAAGAAAAAAAATACTATACAAGCCACTTAAACTAGAGGATGCATCCTCACCATGACTTTGGTTGGTTAGTTAATTACGAGTAACTGGAAAGCTCTTGAGAATAATTAGTAGCTTCATAGAGAGTGCTGGACAGACTTGAGCCTTTTTAGATGGAAAGGAGGGTAAGTGTGTTAGGGGGAGGAAGACTTCAAAACAAATGAGGCAGGCTGCAAGCTTATGATGCTTTTTGAGAGCAGGGCAAAAGGGATGCTCAGCAGCATGATATCACTTGGGGCAGAATGGCTGAAAACAAAATGCTTTGTTTGACTTGGTAATTAAGTGGTTTCCTGCAGGATGTAACTACAGCAAATAGCTTAGAAAACCAAGGAAGTGGATGTTTAAGGAATGAATGACAGGTAGGGTTCAAGGTCTCTTAATCCTCAGCTGTAGCCAGACAAGAATATCCTCTTCCAAGATTTAGTTGCACTATGTAACATTATGTATGTTAGGAGGCATTTAATTCTTCTTACATATCTAATGTTGACAACTTCTCAAGATGGACGCAGGAGCAGACAGGACCCCTCTACTCGGGTTACTATTTCAAGCCTTCTGTGTGGCAGAATTCCTGCCCCCTACTGTTCTGTATCTGCAGTTTTGGCAGATGGTGCAAGAAACTGGAAAATGACCAAACAATTCTTGCATTTGCTTCCCCCTTCATTGTAGCAGGATGAATCATTTCAATACAAAGCTTAGCTTCCTTGCTAACAAACAAGACAGCGTCCCCCCGTGACAGATTGGAGCAACCCAGTTTTATGCCATAAGAAACCTGAGGGTACAATGAAAGATGAACTTTTGCACTTCCACTCCTTTCCTCTCTCATCCACCTACTCTGGCTTCTGGTCTGTCTGCCTTTAACCATAAGGAAAGAAAGGCTGGAGGTGAGTCTTTCACTTCTGCAGTCTTTAGAGCTACAGAAAAGGAATGAAAATAAGCAATGAGACTGTCACTCGTGCTCCTTAGTGCCTGCAGAACAAAAAAGGTGGATCTTGAGGAGTCCTATTATTTAATGTTAAATATTAATATGATTGTTCATGGAGCTCTGGAGTGTAAATTTCACTGTTCAGTAGGTCTAATCTGATGTCTGTTCTGCAGTACAAACCCTTCTGAACTCTGTGGAAGGGAACTGCGTCCATACATGAGGAATGGGTAGACACTGCCTATGTTGTATGTGAAGTCTAGGTGAGCTTTGTAAGACTTGAACAAATGCTGACCTACTACTAGCAAAACTATTTTAAATGTAATGCAAATCTTGAAATAAGAGATCCTCTTTATACTTTTATGTAGACAAGTCCCTTGATACCTGCCCAACTGCATTTTTTTTAATGGATGAATGGATTAATGAGCAAAACTTTCTGCTACAGTGTCTCTCTGACATGAACTTCATAGACTAAAGAGCGGGGTTGGGTGTCCATCAGTCTGGGACACACTGGCCTTTTTTTTTTAACTCTGATATGATAAGCTAAATGAGTCTTTAGGAACTTAAGGTATGTTAGCAGGTGTTTTAGCTAGGAGTGGAGTGCTTTTTTCCAGTTGACTATTTTACCTGTGTGCCGCTCTATGGTATGCTTGGATCTACCAGAATAAATGACTCCAGAACTGTGGCTGAAACAGTTTCTGTTCATGCAGTAGCTGTATCGCTGTTACCAGATCTGCTTAACATGAAGAAAAAAATTTTTTAAGTATTTCAGGTGAAAGCCTTAATCGGGTGCCTGCCTCTTAAGGTAGGCTCACATGTGGTGGCGTACAGACTGAAACATGACTGTCCTTAAAATTGGGGAGTTTAAGAATCTATCGTAAACAGAAGAATGCTCCTGTTGCCAAAGGGCAAGAGCCTGCATTAGATGGGCTTGACCTTGCTCCAGTGGCTCTGGCTAATCACATCAGGTGGTTGCTTTAGCTACTTGCTCCTTCTAAGTATTCCAAGTGGTCCTGATGATCAGGCACTAGATAAAAGCAAGAGGTGCCCAGTGTCCCATGTGTACTGTGTGTGCAAGTCTGGCTAACAGCCCATATTCCAGTGGTCTTGCACTGTTGTCCTGTCCAATATTAAGACCTGCACTATGGGTTCATAACTTAACCTAAGAAAGCAAGTGCTATTCTGGATTGGTGTTTTCTCTCCCAGAGCAAGGTGGAGATGGTCCCTCTACAGCCACACTGAATTCCTTAGGGAATTTTTGTCTGTTTTCTGAGCAGATGTTTACTTGTATCACAACCACTCTCCTTCAGTGGTGCCCTGTCCCTGTCTGCTCAAGAGCAACTCAACTTAGGCCCAGAAGGCTACTGAATCCCCTGCAGTCTCTGCAGAGCAGAGCTTCCCTCCAGGTCAGGGCTGAGATGGTGCTAGTGGGACCAGAGTGGTCCCCTTCCATGTGCATCAGTATTCTATTCTAGCACTGATAGGGTGCTCCAAAACCATTTACATCTATATCACTGGTACAGCTCAGAACTAAGAAATGGAAGGTTTCTTTCTTTAAGAACAATATCACGTGTGTCTTTTTGTAATTAATCAGTGTGGTTCTGTGTTCTTATTTAACCAACACAGAACTTGTATTTAGATTTAGTTCTTACTGCACTTCCCATGGCCCTCATGTTGATACTTCTTCCTGCTTCCTTTGACACTTAGACAATAAAATTTCCTCTGTACTACTCTCAGCTCGTGCAGAGAAAACCACGTCTGTACTGTCTTTCTTCCGGATTTAAACTTTTCCTGTTGTCAGTCAGCTGGGAAGTGAAAGGCACAGCCTTGAGTGATGGTACCAGACAGGTTATGTAGAGATGCCCTGTACTTGCAACACTATGGACACAGAAAAACCCTCGTTCTCCTTCAGTCATCTGAACAGGTGAGTATGTCTGTACACACAGAGACAGCTGCCAGAGAATAAGAATTATGTATGTGCCTGTGTAGCAAAGGCTACAACTCATGTATTTCCTCTCAAACTGCCATCAGTCAGCTGGATGGAAAAAAAAAAAAAGTTAGTTGGATGCAGCAACAGAAATTTCAGGCTTGAAACACTCTGTAAGGGTTAACACAAGCCTCTGCTTGCACAGCTCTGCTCTTCAACACATGATCCAGTCTCCCTGGCCTGAAAAGCAATTCTGCTTAAGGTCTGTAGTTAGTGGCCTTCCAGACTAATGACCTCACCAGGACTTCTCAAGACAAATGCTGGTTTAATAAAGGACAGTCAGCTGCAAGATTCAGTGCATTCCCCCAGCAAGGGGGATCCAACTTTATTCAGACGATCATCTTTCAGGCATATCATACCCCTTCTCTCAAGGGAAATGAGTAATAGCTGGGACCAGGGCCAGGATGTAGGCAAGCCTACAGGGTGTAGGGAAAAGGAATAAACATCCCCTAACCTGTTACTCCAAAGAAAATGGCACATTCAATAGTCTTCTTTTAGCTAAAGTAATTATATGAACAACTTCTGCCTTGAGGGGAATTAATTGCACAGCACACAGCAGGTGGTATGAAGAGACAAAAGAAGAAAGCAGCCACTTCATAAACCTGCATGGCCTGTGCTCGAGCCCAGGAGTTGACAATAGACTTCAGCAGCAGTAGAACGATTCTTGTTTCACTATTAAACACTTAATGATTCATATTAGCAAAAAATATTAAAGTGCTGTGACTTTTATAAACCTTTACTTCAGATGTTTGCTTGAAAGTACCCTCTGCCTCATGTCTTACAGATTTTGCTAAAGATCAGATAACCCCCTACAGATACATAGGTCAGAGCGATTGCAAGGCAACAGAGTAAGAAAGGCAAAATAGAACTTTCTGCTCCCTCTTAGATCAGGCTTCCCCCCTGGTACTGATAGATAGGCTTTTAAGTCCATTAGAGATTACACAACTTGGACCTTAGTGACAAACCTTTGTTGTGGAAAGGATACACAACTCAGTGAAGCAGTAATTAGAAAAAAAATTAAGAAAAAGAAACCCAGTCAGCTACTATGCTGAGAAGCACAAGAGCACAAAACTTAAGGCTCTCATGCCTAAAAGCATATAGAAATCTGTTCATGAGAGAGTGAGACTAAGCCTTAAGGGCACCATTCCTGCTGGATTCACTGCAGGATCATGGAAGGCAAAGGTATATGATGCTGCAGATAGCAGACTGTTGCAAATTTCAGTTAATTCAGCTGGGTTTGCTTTCCTGGCTTTTATTTTGGCAAAGAATGACTGCCATCCCATCTCAAACCTCATTCTCGGGCAGGAAGGAAAAAGAAGAATAGCTTTAGAATAAGTACTGCATTCATCTACTTCCAGCTTGGGAGCAGCTCCTGGAAGTGGCCAGTAACTGCATAAACCTCAGACTGCTGTAGAAGGCTTTCCATTTAGAAAGAAAAGACTTTTTAGTCTTTAGTGTTTTTAAACTAAACAACATTGCTAAGGCTTGAAGTCAAGGGTTTGTGTTTTTTATATAAAAGAAAAGATTGGATGGAACAAATGCATCTTTCGTTGTAGCATGTCAGTGTCCTGCCCAGTACTTCTCCCACTTGCCATCTCAGCACCTGTCTTTCTCGAACCAAAGTTAGGAAAAAAATTCCAGCTCTACTACACAGCATTCCCATTCCCTAAGAGTACAAGAATGTGCAGTCTAGATCTGAAATAAAATAAATATATTTTAAATAAAAGGAAAAAGAGCTTCAAGACTAGAATGACATTTTCAGCAGATACTGGAGGAAAACTTGCTTTGACAGGAGAAACCAAACTTGCACAGCTGACAAAAGAAAGGAGCTCGAGGCATGCCAGCTGCTAAATCAGTCATCTTTGTTATCGTTACAGCAGGTGAGTTCTCTACAGAAACTCAGATTCATACTTTGAAATAGGTCACAGTGGGAGCAATCATGCAGCTTGCACATTTTAGGGTGATGGCACTCGGGAAAGCACTACAGGCCAGGCAGCTACAGTCTGGTAAGGAGCAGGTCACAGCCAGCAATGCAATTAACTCACACAACAGGAAGCCTACTGAAAGGAGATGGTATCCTACTAAGGCTTGTGTGCTCCTCCCTTCAGAAAAGCCACAAAAGGCTTTATCTGCATTTGGATGAGCCGTGGATATGTCTGCAAATTGCTAACAGCACATTCAATAAAACGTTCACTAGTGAAGTGGTGGCAATGGGAGGAGAACCTGCGCTGTAGCAACACCTGTCTGCTTTGCAGACTGCCAACACCACTCTCGTATCATTAGCAGCAGGACACAGACCTTGATCTGCTCTTAAAAGAGGTTCTGTCTGAGATGCTGAACTGTTCTTAGAGCCTCTAAAAGACTCTTCAGCGAAGAGGAACTAAGATCAATTATATTTCAGAGTTCTCTGTGCTTCACAAAGCAGGAGGCACACAGGGTGCTAATGATAAATCTTAGGCTTTTTTGTTGTTGTTTTTATATAACAGGAGTTACTCACATATACATCTTGGTTTCAGGGCTCCCACCTCTCCCATTTAACTCTTCAGGGGTGAAGGAACTCACTATCTTATGGCTTGACACTACTGAAATGTTGAGTTTATAAGAAAGCCCTAAGTAATTTTACCCATTGCTTTTAACTGAAGAAATACAGCTGCAGGAAAAAATAAACATCAGTAACTCAGATAACTGGATATGGCAGTCATGGGAAAACAGCTGCGGGAGAGACACCTCATAAGGGAAAGGCATGGAGAAAGAAGACCTCTAGCAGCAGCCAAGTTTCATTTACTCAGAAAATGAAAGAAACCAAAACAATTATATTGTTTACCACTCCTTCCATCCCATGTAATTGGGAAAACTGATTATAAAGAGCCTCCTCATGAAGTGATGAACTTAAAACTCTGAGAAAGTGAAGGAAGTCCAAATTCTATCTAAATACCATAACTAAATACAGCCTAGCAGCTGTGATGCAATCTAAGCTGTTGTATAGTCAAGATACTTGGTCAAACATGTTTGCCTCTGCAGCTGCACAGTCCTGCAGCTTAGGAGACTGGTAACAGGGTCTCTGTTACCAGTAGTCTCTGGCATCCTCTCCCTTAAGTACCAGTCTCCCTGAGCTCTATGCCACCAAGATGATGCAGATGATCCTACCTCTGTGATACCTTCCTTCCCCTTCTGCACACAGCAGACATTCCTGCTGTTCCACTTTCATAACCACTTGCAGACCCTCTGTAATTCATGAGAAAGCTGTGCTGCTGACAGCTAGTCACGCATTTAGGTCAGGAAACAGTGTCCAGAGCTACATCTGGAATCTTGGTTCTGCTGCACACCGTGAGTTGCTCATTAGTACAGCCTCTTATTGTATCACTGTGTGCTATTCTTAAAGCATCACAGAACACATTTTCTCCCTACAACTAATACACTAGTTGCTATTTTAGTGGCGGGGATGCTTTCTACCCACCCAACCTCCAAACTTCAGCTATAGTCCCCCAGAGCCAGAGAGACATTCACAGTTCTTCAGATCCGTTTGATGTTAATTCCAAACTGCTCCAGAACATAGTTGTTTTTAGCTTCCTGAAACAGTTAATTCTGCAGGGGTCTATAGCACAGCTTCAGGGACAGTGGTCAAAACAATCACAGCAACCAACTCACAACTCTGCCTTTGTCTCTCTGTATGCCATCACTAGCAATGCTCCTGCATTTCTGCAACACTTTCACCTATGAATGCCCAAGGAAGCATGTGCGAGCCAGGGCTTCAGGAGCTGCAGGTCCCCCTGGGAGCTATCTAACCTTCAGAAAGAAGAATCCAAGGACTTGATGGCATTGTCCTGGGGTTTCTCAGCACATGACTCCATATCCAGTGTCCAAGCAGACGTTCCAAGTTGGTACCATGCTATTTCATGTATCAATTAACCTGCAGAACATCAGATTTTCCAACAAAAATGTAGCTGGAACCTTAAAAGATCCCCGAGAGATGACTTCATGCAAGTTACCCAAAGAAAAGTCAAGTCTTTGGTTGAAATAAAACAGAAGCAGCACTTGTGATGTTGAAGCACAGCTCCCACACCACAGTTACATCACAGGATTGGCAAGGGGCCTTGGCCAGTGCAGGGCAACCAGTTCATCTGATGGTGCACCATGTGCACCTTATGGGTCTCAATGTGCAGGGCAGGAGGGCTGCTTTCACACAAACACACCCCCTCTCATCAAGTGACCATCAGACTTAGCCAGCAATTACAACTGAAGCAGACAGCCAAGGTGGTAAGTGCCAACACTGTGTCACAGTGGTTTTTGTTTTGTTTGTGGTTGTGTTTTTTTTAAACTTTTAGTGTCTTCCAAGTTTCCTACTAGAATGTTACCAGCTGGTGGGAGTTAACTGCAACCAGGCTGCTTAATGGCAACCTCTTTTCAAGCCTGGCAGAAAACAAAGCTCTCCGTTCACCAATTTCTCCCTCCTCCCCTCCATTTACAAATGCAACCAATTACCAAATCAGAGTAAGAGTACTTGCAGAAATTAGTGCAGCTGCCAGACAAACAGAGCCATAGAAATACACAGCTCTGCATGTACAAACCCCAGCGCCATACCAGAACTGTCACCTGTGAAACTAAGGGCAACGCTGCAAACCTATTCACCCCCAGAGTGCTGTGCACTTACAGACTCCTTCATGTTATCCCAACTGGGGTAGCAAAAGCCAACCACACATCATCAGGCAAATACCACACCATCTGGCAGGGTCAAGAAGGGAATACACAGTCCTCACACAATCATATGGGCAGAGAACACAATCCCCACATGCAGACCTTTGTTTCTGTAGATTTTACAGAAGTGAGCTGTAAAAGATCAGCAGTACTTGCTTTCTTTGGGAGGAGGGGAAGGATTCATGAATGCAAACCATTTTGCAAGACAAGCCCGGTGGCAAATAAACCATCTCTGGGACTTGGGGATGTGCTGGGAGACAACAGCTAGGTCTCCTCCTTCCCTCTTTTGACCCCTTGTGTAGCTGACCTGTCCCCTCCTCTTTCACATCCCAGCCAGCAAAACCTTGCTGAGCAAGCCCAGAGAGGGTTCAGCTGCCAGGAGCATGAGGTGCTGCAATTACTTTGTATTTTTTTCTTAGATTAGAAAATTTTTTTTTTTCAATAAAGAAGGTAACATTTAAAATATGAAAGTTCCCCCAGTATAACCCAGAAAGAGAGAACAGTATTTCAAGCCTCCTCATACCTTCCCATGAAAATCCAAGGTGGGACCGGATTTCCCTACCTCTTTTGTGAACATAAGATTGATGTTTCTGCCAATATTGCTCTCATCTCTCACATAAAAACTGAGCATCAGTCAGGCCAAATTGGGGAATCTGCCCTAACGACAGGTACAGTTCTACTGGTTTTGTACTGGCCAGCCCACTGCTGACAAAAGCACACTGACAGGACACCAAAGGTACACTGGGATCCAACTGACTGAATCTGGTCCCAAGTTACACAGCCTTCCCCTCCCTCCCAATGCCCGTCAAGAGACAGGAGTCAGTCCTTCAGGTTCTACCTACCTAAACATGGCAGCATGGCAGAAGGCAGCAGCAGCATGAACTTCAGTCTGGCACCAGCGGATGCCACTAGTTGGCTATCTGACCCCTGGCAGGCTGAATGGAACAGGGAGGGCACAGAGAAAGAGAAGGGCAAGTGGCAAGTACCAGCTCTTCCATCTGATGGCTCTGCTGCTTCTTGGATGCTTTCCATTTTCATGTCTCTTTTGGGACCTCCCAGAGCTAGAGCCTCCTGGGGTTTTCATGCCTTACAGGACAATTTTTTTCCACCTGATATTTACTGCGAGGATCACAAACATTTTTTCAACAAGTGCCAAGGTAGGTATCGTTCTGACTGCTAGATAGGAAGGAAGCCTTCCCCAAGCCTCCAGGCTTTTGCCACAGTTCTGGAGCTCCTGACGGTGGCTCTGTAGAACCCCTGACTCCATTCCTGGCAATGTCATTCCCTGGTCCATTAGTCACAGCAGGCAGCTTCTTGTAGTAACTGTTTGACTACACAAACCCTTCTGCCAGTAAGGCAGCCCTTAAACATTATTAAGTAAAATCCATTTCCATGCAGTTAGCAGAGCCACCACTCCCAAAGGCAACACAATTAGTCCTGGAAGGACCACACTTCATTAACTATCATTGAGAAATTAAAAAAGCCATTGTTCCGGTGTGAAAGAATATTGGTGTCTACCTCCCCTGCTGCTTGGTAGCAATTAACTAACCCAAAGTAGGCAGTGTTGCCCCTCTCTTTCCCAGCTCCTTGAAGATCTCACACAGGGACAAATAAACATGGGATTTAGGTTGGTTCTTCTAGCACTAAAACATCTGTCAAACAAAGCAGTGGAACAAGGAACCTTTTAAGAGATGGTAATACCTGAATACAATGAGAATCCCACTGCAAACACAGCTCAGGTTTGCAGAGACCCACAATAACCATGCAAAAAGGACTGCAACTCTCCCATCCCTGTTTTTTGTAAGGGTGTAAGAGGAGAAAGTGACTTTGAGGGCTTGACAAGGAAAAGAGTTTTCTTCCAAGTTGTGCAATCCAGAGCCCAAACCACTGTATTTAGAAACGCTTTTCTTTAGGGAACAGGAACCAACACTAACCCTCTCTGAGGCTGGAGATCTCCAAGCCAAAGCTAGCCAGCAGGCAGAGATGATCAGATGAATAAAAATGATTTGGTAAGCCATTTGCCAATAACAAGACATCTTCAGAGAGCAGAGAAAGGCGGCCAAGCAGCTTCAGGGCTCCATCGTGGTACAGCCTGCGACCTGACAAAGAAAATGGAAATAAACATCAGCCAGAGACCGGTGCAGTAGATTAACTCTATACAGTCACAGAAGGATGCTTGTTAGTGCTTTCCTGTTCTTCCTCTGATGAATGAAGACAGCCAGCACAAACACTGCGGGCAACTTTGAGCCTAGATGTGATAGAAGTCAGCATCCTATAATACTGCTGTTCACCAGTTCCATACACTTGCAGGTACAGGAATAATACAAGTACATAATAAATTCACCAGGCAGTTGTTTACATGAGAAGTTCCTTTCATGGTACTAAGTCCTAGCAATAACTTCAGATTCTCCCCTTAGGAGGAATTTATCTCTTCGTTCCTGATCTCCTCCCCAAAGTTGATTTTGACATGATCCAAACCAGCTCAGAGACAGTTCCTGGATGTATTTACACACAGTCTTTAATGAACAGAACTCCTGCTTCAGACAGCAGAGAGGTGGTGCCATTGTAAGGCAACCAGAGTCTCCACCTTCTAAGGCCAGTATGCAGTCCCAAGTACGATCAGATGTTCAAACTTTGAACTCAGGACCCCCAGCACTGCCTGCTAATGGGAGCACAAGACACTTACAAAAAAGAACAGAACCTGTTCTACTGTAGCTCCCTCAAAAGTCTACATGAACCTAAGATAAGCGGCTCCAGCTTTTCCACAGCAAAGATAAACAGTGTTTACTCATGCTACCTGAGCAAATTTTGCTTGCATCATTTCAAAGTCACATCCTGTAGATCCACTCCACCTTAACGAAATGCACTGCCTCACCCTGAGCTGCATTCTGGCTTGTCCCACAGACCTCTCCCAACATCACAGTTCCACATTGCCATACTCACCCCCGCTCTTGCCATTCTCCACAGGCTCTGCCGAGTAGAAGATATAATCCACAGTGCATCCAAGCCCCATGGGCATTGTAGTGACCTCTGGGCGTCCCCTCTGTGGCAGGAAGTGGCTGTAGACAGAGGTCAGGTTGAGGCCATGCTGGATAATGCCTGAAGACCTGCACATGAACAGCCAGCGTTTACCAAGGAAGGAAAGAGGATGATGCAGTGTTCAGTACTGCAGTCGCAGTTGAAGTTGGACGTTTCCTTGCTGATGCAACTGTCCAAACTATTCCTACTTTGTGAAGGCACAAAAGACAGTCTTTCAGTATTATTCACTCCGCTTCCACCAAAGACAAAGTGGACTGTGAACTTCCTTTGACTCCAATACCCCGTCCTGTCTATGTCCTCAGCCACATCAACACAATGCTGACAGAACAGCATCCCGCTGCTGGAACAACCCTTGGTGGATCTGGCTCTTTCAGATAGCCATCCTTTCCCTTTTCCACCCTCACATTTATTTCAGACTTTACTTCAGCCAGACTTTGAGTGCCCAGGCTTGAAGAGTGGGGCCACTGAAGGTGCACCAAATTACCTGGGGATGAATGGCTGGGGATCAGGGTCTTCCATCACGGCTGCAGGCTTCGGCCAATATGCAGGGCGGTCTGCAAAGAGCAAAGAGATTCCAGCCAGTTCTACATAGATCCTGGAACAGTTCCTCATCCCAAGTCTACAAAGCTGCTTCTGACACCAAATGAATCTTTCTGCCCAAATAGAGCATGTAATTTCCAGTCATAGGTACTTTAAAGAAAAATATTCAAAGAAAATTCCAGCTCTAAGACTAACAGGAATGTCCTAAGTGCAGAAGATCAGTGAGAAGTCCTATTCTGTCCTGCTAAGTATTATCAAAGCCCAGGGTACTTCAGCCTCTGCTCTCAAAGAAAGTTTATTTGCTTTAGCCTACAGCTTGCTCACAAGGGTGTCTAGAAAGGCAGAACAGAAATGCAGAGAGCAGAACCAGCCATGCCACCAGGCCTAGAAGTGAGACGCAGTGTCCACGGAGTACCAGCATCCAGAGACATCTATGTTGTGGCCATTGTGACATTATAGCCTTCTGGTTTGCTCTCCCCCTCCAAAAATCTTGAGGCAGAAAAAAAAATAAAAAAATATATGTATATTTCACTTTATAAGAAGGAACAAAGTCAGTGTGTATGAGGGTGGTATAAGATTGTGCTCCCCTGACCTCTCATGGGATCCATTGTAATCACACAGCCACAGAAGGCATCCTTTTGCCTTCCCCTTCTCTCGGCAGGCACTACCTTCACCTCAGGTTTTCATCAAAACCAAGCTAGGAGAGTAACAAGCTAAAAAAATCTCCCATTAGTACCTGGTTTAGCATCTGTCACACCTTCCAAAAGGACCAGTTGCGGTGGTCGTTCACAGGCAAAATCGCAAAACTGAAACTGGAGTAGGAAGTCTCGGCTGTACTTACGCCTGCCTGCAGAGAAAAACACAGGTTAAAAGAGGAAAATAACTGCAATGAAGTCACATCTACAGGGAACGTCTGCACACTTTCATCTTCACAGCTCTTAGACCTCTTCAGTTTGAGAGAAGTTTTTGTGCCCAAGCTCTCTGACATCATGAGAATGGGAATCTTAATGATCTAAACGTAGAACAGAATACACGCGTAAATGTAGAAGAGCAGAGCAGTTGTTGCTATCCCTTTAGCTAGTGCAACAGTCACAGTCAGCACCTTCACGAAACAAAATGAAGAATATCACCTCTGAGAGGCTACAAGTTCAAGGGACTTTTAAGCAAATCAGTTAGTGTGCAACTCAAATGTCTGCCAATAAAAGAAAAAACAATTACAGATAGCAAGTTGATAAAAGTTCTACATTCAAGATTCCAATAAAAGCTATTTAGAGGGTGCTTCTTTTCTGTGTTTTTTTAAGTGCTCTCCAGGGACAGTAGAGAACAGTCTTGATTGTAACTGGGCTCCTAGGAATGATTGTGGTGTGCAAATACTGCTCAAAACCATTCCCACAAACAGCTGCAGCTGAAAGCTGTGGCTGGTGAACATGGCTTAAAATTGCACAAAAGCATAAGTTTAGGAATAAGAAAGAGATACACAGAGCAATTGTTACCAGTAAGGGAACGTTCAGCTCCTGACTAGAGAAAGAAAATTACAGAAACTGGGTTACAGCAATAGACTCCAGAAGAACTAAAGTTCATTCATACACCAAGAAAATGGATAGAAGAAGAGAATCTTTGCTGAGTGCCTCATGCAATACATGTCCACAAACTGTCCATCCTCACCAAACTCATGTTCTCAGTGCACACTGGAGCTCACCTGGTTTCTTTGGCTGGCACGGGGTGACATATTGGCAGTTGTCTGTTATGCCCAGTGAGCTTGGCCACAGTGGGGCCAGCATTTTCCGAGAATACAGCTGTTGGGAAAATTCTTCCTGACCAGACACCTGCGCGGAGGTCAGAAACAGGAGAGGAAAGTTCAGCAGCACAGAGCAGAACTTTTGCAAGCTATTGACAGTCTACGTATGTACACTTGCCAAGAACAAGACAGGAGACTGTCCTCACAGAAAGGCATGTGAACTAAACTATTCAGATTATGTGCAGATACAATAAACCTTCAGCTGTGGAGGACAGATACAATTAGCTAGAAGTCACCTAACAAGATACTTTGCAGCCATCTATTTACTGAACTGATTATTTAGCTTGAAAGGCAATGATGTATTTGATCATGGATACATGCTAACAGGTAACCACAAGAGAATCCAGCACAGGTTCCCATTTCAAACTGTTTTCAGAACAAACATCCACACAAAATTTCAGTAAGTCTAGGTGGAGTTGTACTCCCCTACACTTCCAGCCACCCAGGCATAAAAATCCCATAGCAAGGGAGAACCAGGATCTGAAATTAAGTGGTCTATTATCACTCATCTGCCTCAGGAGAAACCAAAAGAGCAGTGGTGAAAACAACACGAACATATCCGTCCACCTCTTTCCTCAACAGCACTGGAGGCATTGGGGAAGGTTGCTGAATAACTGAATTTAATATTCAGACTATTTCTTCACAACAACAGCATGAATGCAGCCATGCAATACTCTAGCAGCACGCAACAAATTGCTACCCAATCCCAATTCTGGCTGGCACCTACCTTCCAGGTTGGCATCCCATGGTAGGAAAGTTCACCATTCTGGATGAATTTGTAGAGTGGAGAATCAGGTACAGAGTTCAGGTCTCCACACAAGATGACAGGATAGTAGCTGCCTTCAGCAGTTTTTGCAATCTTGTCAATCTCGGCTAGTAGCAAGGCCATCTGGGCCAGTTTGATATCTCCCCGCCGGGGATTGAACAGGACATGAGTGGTGGCCACACACAAAGGACTAACTGCCTTCAGACCTAGGACCTCTGGCAGCAGAGGCTGTAGCAGAAGCACCAGGCCCACGTTATCCCGATTGAGGATGCTCATGCCAGGACGGAAGTATTCTACGGGGCTGACGGTGATCAGCTGGAACCTGCTGTGCTTATAGCACACTGCACAGCCATCCGTCTTCGCCCCAGTTCTCCGTTTATAGAAGCATGCAAAGCCTGAAAAGAAACCACCACCTATTAAAAGGTTTAGCCAGGCACTATCTAAGGCTCCCTGCACATAAGCTGGGGCGTTCAGCAAGTCTGTGCAGCAGAAGAGGTTCTGGCTACAACTGGGCACAGCATTATACCCAGTTCTGTTGCAATAATCACAGTTTACCATTTATCACTGAGGGTATTTCCTCTCTCCTTGTCCTTCTAGGACACTCTCAGTTTGGTTACTCTGATCTGTCAACTGAGAAACACCAGTGACAGCAGACAGGGCAAAAGTCTAGGCAGATGGTTCAGAAGTAGGGTGAGCAGCCACCCGACAAACAGGAAAAGCTCTCTCAAGAACAAGTGCTTTGAAGACGTTAAGCAGGAAGGACTGCGTGGCCAGTCCCATGAGCTGGAGGCACACACACAAAAGCAGGACATACCCATCTCCTTGAACTTTGGTTCCAGCTGCTCCCAATAATGGTTCTCTTGCACCTCCTGGAGACACAGAACCTGGAAGGAAGGCAGAGACCTCACTCGCTCCACCAGCATTTGCTAGTTACCTTGTTTTGGGGAAGGAAGAAAGTGGAAAAGGGCATTCACATACCAACCCTGCAACCAGAAAGGTCATCATCACAACTCTGTCTCGTACTTTCCTGATAGCGGAAACTTCCTGCATCACATTAGCTTATCATTCACTGTTACAGTGATGGGGCAGAAGATCCTTTGTCATGCAAAGAGGACTCAAGGAATCGAGAAAATCATTAAGTCCTCTTCCACCAGGCTTCCCTTTCTGTGCTGCCTCATAAACCTGGTCCTTTCCTCCCCAAACACACATTATCTCTTCTTCCTCTACCTACGCTGTTTAAAGAAGTTAAGTCCTGCTATCAAAGTATGACTAATTTCTACAGTAACACAATCAAAGCAAGACAGACACCAAAAACACAAATGTATGCACAAGGCCTCAAACACTCTTGGAGGAATCAGTGTTCAACTACTAAGCAGACAGTAGTTTCCTAGGACTTTTCCTAACACTTCTTTTTTTAAATGCTGTTAGGTCAAACAAAAAATTCCAATTCTGGTAACACTGATGTGGGAAGGGCTCAAGTCATGCTCACATCAGGATCCCAGTGATGGATCTCCTGTAAAAGGTTTGGAAGGCGGTAGTTCCACTTCAGGATGTCTGGATGACAGTGTAGATAGAGATCAGCTCCCTGCTCCACCAGGTCCTGGGCAAGGATGTTGTAAGACATGACTCGAAATTCAAAGAGGGGAGTGTTTCTTGAGACCTGCTCTAGTGCACAGGGCTGGGCAGAAAGATCCTCCCAGTCTCTCCACAGAATCTCTGTATGCAAGAAATAAAAAGCCAAGTTACAGTCACACAGGGTACCCTGCTGATACTTTTGTTCCCCTGGGACCCACAAAAGAGCCACTTTCATTCACAGAATCATCAAACAGTTTGGGTTGGAAAGGACATTAAAGGTCATCTTGTTCCAACACCCCTGCCATGGGCAGGAACACCTCCCACTAGACCAGGTTGCTCAAAGCCTCATCCAGCCTGGCTTTGAACACTTCCAGGTAAGGGGCCTCCACAATTTGTCCAAGCAACCTCTTCCAGTGTCTTGCCACCCTCACAGTGAAAAAATTCTTCCTGATACCTAATCTAAATCTCCCCTCTTTCAATTTAAACCCATTTCCCTTCGTCTTAATGCTACACTCCCTCATAGGAAGTCTTTCCGCATCCCTCCTGTAGGCCCCCTTCAGGTACTAGAAGGCCATTATAAGGTCTTCCCAGAGCCTTCAGTTCTACAGGCTGAACAACCTCAACTCTCTCAGCCTGTCCTCACAGGAGAGGTGCTCCAGCCCTCTCCATCTTCTTTGTGGTCCTTCTCTGGACCTGTTCCAACAGGTCTGTGTCCTTCCTGTGTTGAGGGCTCCAGGACTGGACACAGTACTCCAAGCGGGATCTCACCAGAGAAGAATCACCTCCCTCGACCTGCTGGCCATGCTTCTCTTGATGCAGTCCCAGATATGATTTGCTTTCTGGGCTGTGAGCACACACTGCTGGCTCTAAGCTGTTCTGGTCTCTGAGCAAACCCTCACTCACTCTGGTTTTCAGGTGCTTTTTTTGGGTGCTTTTGGATAGTTGTCAGTGAGAATGGCGTAACAGAAAACCAGAGTCAAAGCATACAGAAAAACTCAACCAGCTTTTGGGTGCTTTTCCTATTATAAAACCAACACTTGGGAACAGTTCCTGGGATTCACACACGTTCAGACCGGATGGTCTAATAGCACCATAGAGACTCCTAATTGTGACCAGCCCTCCCTCAGCAAAAACTTCTAGTTTTCACTAACAAATCCTGTCAATTCTGCACGGACAGACACAATCAATGTCTTACTGACAGCAAGCCCAGACACAATAAACCTGATCACATGCACTGCAAACGGAAATCTCAAACCAAACATCATATTCAGAGCTGTTACTACTGACCATGGTAGGGCACCTCTGTCGGGAGAGGACAAAATTGTACCACATTCTGAATGGGCCAGGCTGGGGGTTCCGTTGGCACAGCCTCTTCTTCGCTGGCTAAACTCCAAGCCAGCACAGCTGGATCTTCATTCTGCACTCCCACACCAAGAGCAGCGCAGCCCACTCTCTGGTGATCCGTCTGTGGCACCACAGCTGCCCAAGGGGCACTGCCTGCTACAGCCACTGTTTCCTCTACTGGTAATTTTGCCAGTTCAATCACTGCAGGATCTTGTGGTTCTGAGGCAGCCAAGGCATGTAGCTCTGTCAGTGGCTGACCAGCACACCAGGTGACTTCTGGAGCCGAATTCAGGTCGCTGAGGCTAGTCATCAATAGCTCTGAACCTTCTAACCAGTCACTAGTGAGTGCAACTGATTCTTCACACACTACTGGAACACTCTCGCTGGCTGGCAAATTCCCTGCTCCTTCCTCCAGCCACTGCTGGAGAAGGGCTTCTTGCTCTTCAGGGACCGATCTTTCTCCGGTTGCAGCAAAGACGCCTTCTATCTGGGTGGACGAGCTCTTCGCCAGAAGCACAATCTTTCGACACGTAAAGAAAGCATCTGACATTTAAAAACAAACAAAACCAACATTAGACAGATGGAAATCCTTTGTCACTCACTCTTTTCCTCTTCCAGTGCATTTGCTCCAACTCTGTGCGATACAGCCACGCAGTATAGCAACCCAACAAATGACATCTCTAAAGAAAAACACCTGCAGTCTGAAAAACTTACCCTGCCTCTTCCTGAATGCTAGGCCACAGTCTGATTCACAAAAACCAGAGAATTCTAGTTGTGTCAGCCAAAGCCACTACAACTGCACAGGATGGCAACGGCTTTACCAGCTCTAGGGAATGCAGCACCACAGCCAGTCAGCCAAGCTAAAAGGCCGCCTTGTGGCAACTACCGGCCTTCAGCAACACCTGTAAAGTCACACAGCCTGCAGAAGTTGGCTCACGGGGTACGTGACCTAAGATGCCAAGCTCTTGTAGATGACCACCTGGAACAAGTTTCTCTCCAGGGACTGAGTAGGAAGGCAGTCCTCAGCTAAAACGATCAAACATATCACAAGAACAAAACAGACAAACTGTTCTGTTATTAAGAGATGAAAAATAAAGACAGAGGGGCCAGTATATGCAGTCAAAAGCCTAACTAGAGAGTACATGCACAAAGCAAGTCCTGGTAAGAATTACAGATCACCTGATAACTGACATTCGTGGTAAAAATTTTAAAACCCTGCTTTTAATCTAACACTTGAGTATACTAATATTGGAAGGGGGGGGG
>VXBW01004383.1:461673-527713 GCA_013400375.1 Thinocorus orbignyianus
CCCGGCGCCGCGTAAGGCACTCACCGCGCCGCGGGACCTGGAGCCCGGCTGCGGCCTGCACCTCCTCCCGCGCTGCTCCGGGGCCGCCCGCACCGGGGAGGCCGCGGTGGGGCGGTGCCTTCCCCCGGTGTGGGGCCGGGGCACGGCCTCGCTCGACCCGGCTTGACCCTAAAGATGAGTGGTGGCAGTTTTCTGGCCCCCGCCTCCCTGAAACCTGAAAAGTTTTCACCCCCTTGGTCTCCCCTGGAATTCAAACAGGAACATTTCTAGGAATTTTTTTTCCACTGGAAAGCCCCGTTTGCTCCAGATGAGTTAATAATTAAGCAAGGTTTGCCCAAGGTTTTGCAGAGTGCAGGGCTGTACCTGGACAAATGCCACTGGGGGTGTGTGAAATCCCCCCCAGGGGTGCTGCCCACCGGCCCTCACAGCTCTGCAAAATCGCTCCCTCCCAAGGGGCTGCCAGCACACTGTGGCCTTCAAAAGTTCAGACCCATCATGTGTTGAAACAAGACAGTTTGATATCAAAAGAGAAGTCCTGGTTGAAGCCCACGTTTTCAATGTTTTGCTTTGTTCCACATTTGAATGTATACAACATCTAAAGGCAAACAGATCAAACTGAGCACCACTATGGCTTTTTACACCAAATACCCACACTTCTAATGTGTTATCTCAGTAGCCTTCTTCCAAACTCTCTCTAAGATGCCCATGTTAGAGATGGCACTCGCAATGAAGTCAAGACTCGCATCCTTCCTGCCTTTCGAACTGATGAGTGCTGCCAAACTGCTCCCTTGATGGTGACCAGGTGCAGTCTCATGGGTTACACATTGACAAAACACTTCTGGAGGGACAACCTGCCCCTTACCCTATTCGCGTATGGTGATTAGCACAACGAGTGTCCATGGCTAAGATCTGAGCTGATGCTGTAATGTATATAAATAATAATACCACCAGTCTCATTTCCAAATCCCCAGTTACAGAACACCATAGACCACAGATGCAATGACTTGTCTCAAATCCCACAGACGTCTCTGCCAAAGCACAGAACTGGATTGTGGTCTCTGACCTCCTGCTGCAGTAAGCAAACCTCTGGAAGCATCACTGGTTTCTAGTCAGAAAATTTAGGACATTCCCCAGAGGAACGATCTGCAACATTAAAGGATGATGACTGAGACATTTAAAACAAGGCTGTTCTTTTAAAGGAAAGATCTAAGAAAGTATCTTCAGACCCAACCCACATCAGATTGAATCAGACTGAAATCAGAGAAGAATGTTAGCCGGGGCCACAAACAAGCAAGTATCCGGACAGCCACAGTTGTGGCTGTCCGGAAAAAAATATTTACAAACTTTGGCAACAAAATCAAAGCTGACAATGGTCATCTGCTTCAGGGTCAAACTTTCCGCTGTTGTTTGCAGCATTTTGTTCTAGATCCAAATATAACCCTACCATGGCCTCTAGTGACTGGACTAATTGAGCAGTTTATGTTTATTCCTGGGGGAATAAAACCACTAAAAATACCCTATCCTTGGGGAAATCGACTTTTTCTTCCTCTCTGTATCACCCGTATTACACTGTGTAGGCTTCATAAACTTCAAAATCTGTGCAAGCAATTATGTTCATGAAGCATCACCCATAATGGAAAGATTTCTAAGTGTGTGTGTTAGTTCTGCTCAACCTTTATCAGAAAGCCTCTTTTGTTACAGTTTTGGCTTTAGCCCCTTAGGAAAGGTCACAAAGTCCTTGGTATAAATGATGTAAAACAATAAGCACTGAACCAATTTTGGCACCAACAGGAGTAGCTGGGATGAATTCGAGGCCCCATTAAGTGCTGACATGTTTACAAGCCACACTTTCTTACCGAATGTACCGGGAATTTGGCAGTAGGGAAGTCTGAATCTACTCAAGGCAAACACAGTCCTTTTAGACTGTAACTGCCAGAGTCTGGCTTTCTCATATGGAATTGTGCAAACTGGAATACGAACTCAAAGGAGAGGAGGACTTTCACCAGCAGCCTCGCATGACTTCCTGATATGTCTGGTGGGATTCACAGCCAAAACCGCAGCTGTTCTCTGCTCAGTTATTGGGAGCCCAGTACTTTCCAGAACTGAGTGTCACCCCTCGGAATTAGAACCTGCAGGCGAGGTCACAGAAGGGTGTCAGTGGCGGGATGTGGGGTCAGGGTGGCCACAGACTCTGCAAGGCTTTCTCATAACACCCAGCCAGATCCTCCAAACGGGAAATGGGATTCTCCCACTCATAAGCAGTGTAAATCAAGAATACAGATCATACAAAGTGGCACCATTCTTCCTGGAGATTTTTTAATTGTAGCCAAACAGCTGTGTTTTTTGCATGTAGGTGTGACGAGCTTTTAGGGTCTAGGAGGTGGTTGTGAACTCTTCATTTATGGAAGAGAAAAAGCAAATGAACCCGCAGCTCACTGTTGATGAGATGGAGAATGAGTCTCAGGAGGACGCAGGTGCGCTGTTTACTTACTAGCAAACTTGCTTCAGAATAGTCAGAAATGGCCAAAGAAAAATCTCCAGCACTTGAAAGGGACTGAGGCTGCTGCAGGCTGCTCACCAGGTGGGAAGGCAGCAACAAAGAGGAATAGGGTGACAGTGCCCGGAGCAGGAAGCTGCCATCCAGGAGCAGCTCAGAAAAAGTAAAACACATCAAAAAGAATGCTCACCAGTCCCACCTTCCAGGCAACTCCACCCAGCTGCCCCTAATTTCAAAACAGGAGATGCTGGAGCTCAGCACCTTGTGAGACCAGATCCTGTTTGAGCCCTCCATTGCCCAGGAATACAGGCAGGGCAGAATGGGCACAAGAGTTTTCTGAACCAGCTACTGTCAGGCTGCGCTTATGCTCAGCAGAGTCCGGCTCTGGGTCTGCTCACAGCTTTCTGGCCAGACTTCCTAACTTAGCGTTAATGGTTACGCCCAAAATTCAAAGCCTCCTTTGGCCTGTCACTTAGTGGTTACAAATTAATTTCATATTTTCCTCCATAATGCAATTGCTATAAGGTAGTCACATACATGGGACAACTTCTCTCTTTGGCTCGTGTTTTTCTGTATTTAAATAGAGTATAATGTAATTTATGAAGCACTATATAATAATTTTCCCTAATGATTGCTGTAGTAGATTATATCATTTATCAGATATTTTGCATTGTTTCAAAATGCCATTTGTCTAAATATGTTTTGGTTTGGGTTTTTTTGNAAGACAGGGACTCTTCTCACTTGTATCTATCTAAGAGATGTCAGCATTTACATTTTGCTATGAATACTGCACAGACAGCCGTCCCTACTGATGACTAGCAACTGCTGTTGTCTACAAATCACTTTTTCTCTACTGTCTCCCTGTGGCAGTCAGTCAGCCGGAGCAGTAACACACAGGAGGTCCAAACATCCCTGTATGTTTTTACATTATCTTTTGTGACAAAGCTTTCTGTACTGTCAGAAACAGAGCTTTAAGAACCATGCTCCTGTGTTTTTGTAGTTAAGCTCATGATCATCAGAAACACCACTGCACCAAATATTTTCACACACCCCCAGCAGTTACAAGAGCCTGTTAGTACGGGACAGGAGCTGAATTTCAGGAGTCAGCTAGCAGCTCACTACGGCCACAGCGTGCCAGCGGCTGCTACAGGCCTGGGGACAGATTCAGGCAGGAGAGTGGCTTTATATCATGGACCAGAGACTGTGAAGCAGAGATAGGATCTAGGACACTAAGTGAAATATCAATGCATACAAAGCCATAGTCCACCTGTGAGTCGCAGAACTCAAGAGTAGCCCATCTCCAAAGACCTTCCCAAACCTGCGCCGCAGGTCTGGGGCAGGAGGCCGGGGCCTCCACACCGACTGCAATGTGCCACTGCAGCACGACAGCCAGCAGCTGCTTCTTAAAAACACCCAAGCTCTCCGCCGCCCCGGGGGTGAGCAACCTCCGGCCCCGGCCTGCCCGCCTCNGTAGCTCTGGGGATTTTTCTGATCCAGCAATAATAATTTATTACATATTTGGGATTAGTCCCTTAGCTTTTCTGCAAACAAGGTTTCTGTTTGTGGCTATGAACTCATGAAACTTTCACTCCTTAAGTGGGATCTGGCAAAACTACCTACCTGCTCTCAAGCCCAAATAATTATATTAAAATTAGTATTTCTCATGGGTTTTTGACAGTATTGAATTAAAAATTATTATCAGTGGGAAATCAGTGGGATTATCAGTTATCAGTTATCAATTATCAATTATCAATTATCAATTATCAATTATCAGTTATCAATTATCAGTTATCAGTTATCAATTATCAATTATCAGTGGGAAATACCCAGTCAGGTTGCCATTCCCCCACAAATATCGGATTAAATAATGGTGGAGGAGATGCTGGCTGAATTTGACTGACAGTAGCAGTGAAAAGAATGGTATAATTGTTAATCCTAACCTATTCCAGAGGCAAAATGTTGTCAAAATGTCTGTTTCTTCTTGGTCTAATTTACTTATATTAGGATGAAGGGGGGGGGGGGGTCTACATTTTATTTATTTTTTCCACAAATATCTACCATATTTGTTAATGATTTCTCTAAAAGTCTTTCGATATCCACATTGGCATGACTTAAAATAGGAGATAAAGGTTTTATACTCTCGACTAGACAATCAAGCTAAGACACACGCCATTTTTTCCAAACCACAATAAAACTAATTTCTCAATCTTTCAGTAAAGGACAACATTTAGGATATTAAATCCTAAACAGTTTGCTTAGATACAAATGCACATGTCTCATAGCTGTTTTTTCATAGATTCCTCCAACACTTAATTCTCCCAAGTTAATATAATCATAGTTGGACACGTCACTGAATTAACTGATTCCTTACAGAATGTAAAACAATGCTTATATTTGAGCATTTACATTTGTATCATTTTGTCTGCAAAATGCTATGCTCCATTTTATGAGTTGCCCCAGCTGAGCTGTTATTCTGATGTATTTCTTATGCCAGGTGTTCAGAAAGAAAGAAGCAGGGAGAACCTTCCTTTCTCAGCTGAAATTCCTTGGTATATCAATTAGATCTTAATCTGGCAGAGAGGAAGAACTATTTGTTAAAAATCTTCATCTGACCTTTTCTCCATCACCAGCGAGTCTAAGAGAGACCGCTTGATTAGTTTAGCAGCATGAAGTAGGACCTTGTTGCAAAGCCAGGCAAAAGATAAAAAACATTTTTTCTCCTCCACAGAACTATTGAAGTATAAATTGCTATTGTGATTTATCAAATAAAAATAAAGGAACAGCATAAAGCAACGTACCCAAACAGCAGGCATTGATAACCTAGCATGAGAGAAAGGGATTTGCAGTTATCTGGATGCATCCCTCAGAAGTCACACATCAAACCATGGGGCAAACTCACCTCCTAGCTCCTGGTTTGTGACTGGTATAAGCTATACATCAAGCAGGCTGACCAGAAAGCTGGGTCTACAGCCCCAGCACCTGGGGAAAGAAGGTGACAAAGGAGTCTACAGACCTGTCACTTTCCACTGCATTGGTTTTAACACCAATAATTGTGATCCAATGCTTTTCGAATTTCTGCTTGAATGACAGTATTATTTTCTGTGTCAATGCCAGCTTCTACAGCTTCACAGGGGTGCAGGGACCACTTCTGGATCTACCTCAGAAGGTTCAGTACATACACTGCAGGACCGGCTAACATACTGGCCACATGACAACCACGTTATTGGGGGATGATACAGTCTGGATGGGTCTTGTATAGCATAGAGAGTCTGTTCCTCAGAATGGGATGTTTATTTTCATCAGAATGTCCAGTATTGTAGAGCCATTAAGCAAAGAGAATCAATGGGTCCTATCATAATATCCCAAATCTTTAGTTCTACTGGTATTATAAGTTCTTTACATGGGATTCAGACCTATTTTTACCCTTTCTTTTGTCTTTCTCACACTAAAGTACTGCAAGTAAACCCATCATTTCAACAAATAAAGTCTGGCAGAAGGAAAAGGTCTTAATGAAGGAGTTGCAGCTGCAGGACTGGTTAAAATGCAGTGATGAGGGTGCCAGCTGGCCAGTCTTTCCCTGACATAGGTCAAAATGAAGAGCCAAACTGCAAGCTCCGTGTCACACATCAATGCTAAGTGACACCCAAGAAGGGTAAAAAATTACAAGTCAATAGCCTGGAGCTCTAATGGGAAATAAGGAGTAAGGGAAGAAGATAGTAAAAGCAGTGACAAGGAAGATGCAGTATAGGAAAAAATATGTATTATGTTATTAGCCAGAAATTATTCTGGCAGAATTACTTTTTTATTATTTTTATTTTTTTATAGATTTATTCCTCTTAAAAAGGAATTTTCCAAATTCTCCTTCTCTCTAACTGTAAAATAAATTACGAATTGTGGGCAAGAGAAGCTGCACCACTTCCACTGGGTCTAGTTACACTCAGTCCCAATATACAATAGCACTCAAACACTTTCCCTTCTGCCATGCTGGAAGAGTTTTCCAAAGCATTCCCAGTCTGATCACAAAGTCAGCCAACTTTGCCCCACCCGTGCCTGGGGAAGCACGAGTCCGTTCAGGACAGCGAGGAGGAACTGGCGTGGGTTTGGCTTGTGGGTCTGTGGGGAAATAGGATGAAGAGGGGAAATTTGCTTTGCCTGCTGGGCTCAGAAACTGAGGAAGGGGACATTATGAAGAAATGAAGGTCTAATGTGGGACAACTGTGAGTCCCTTGCACACGGGCTGCAGAATTTGGGGAGCGCTCTTCCCAAAAGCTGCCAAGCCATGGCTGCTCTGCAGATCTGTAGCCCCAGAGAGAGCCTGTCCCCACAGCAGGGCCAGCATCGCGTGTGTACACAATGCACAGGGAGTGGTGGGCATGAAGTGGGGCTGGAGAAGGGGTGCAACTGCAGCATGTCAAAGAGGGGCACAGGCTTCAGTGAAAGCAGTGGGAGGTCTGGAGCTCTGCCACATCCAGGGAATCACATCTCTGCTGGACTTGCACTGACACAATGAATCTCTTTGGATGGCAGACCAGAATGAAGAAACACCCAACACCAGCGAGTCTCCGGAGTCTGTGTTGCTGGTTGATGCCTTAGCAGAGAAGGACGCACAAGGCTCTGACAAGGACGCACAAGGCTCTGACACTGACCTAGAGATTGAAGGTGAATGTTTTCTGACCATCTGCCCTCAATAGCCTTTTTCATACAGCCAGAGCTGTACCTACCAACTGGTATGTATCTGAAATGGAGACCAGGCACACAACTCTGCCAGGGTCCTGACAACCACATATAACCTGGCAATTGATAAAGGTAGGAGGATGAATTTCCCTCTAAAGGCTCACCTGTTGATGTCAACCATCTTCCTTCAATGGTTTTTTTGTAGATCATGGCTATTCCTTTGTTCCTCCTCTCCTCTAGCCCTTAGTAACCAACATTTCCAGATCAGCCTGCTGCCTGGGCAGCAGGAGCAGCTGGCTGAAACCAGGGATGGGACTCAGGCCCTGGTTGTGTGCTCCTGATGAAACACTATGTAGCAATTGTGGTCTGCATACCATAGGTTTGCCACAACTGTCCTAGACTTTTCTGGTGGCTTTCCTCTTATCTCCTGCCTAGTGAAGTTAGTCCTCTGGCTAAACAAGTCTTACACCCATTTTTGTAACAGCAGGATTTGTTCATAATTTAGAATCAGAACTTTTTAACTTTTTATAAATGGAAAGAAAATATCAAATCATAAGAATGCAAGAGGAAAAAAAAATACTTTTCTGTTAGAGGCCTCAGATTGAACTGGAAAATGGCTTTGACGAGAGGGGAATTTGTCTTGAGATCAGACCATTGAATGCATATAACAACATTGAGAAATATGAGCTCTAAGTATGGGGTTTGATGAAGGAATTCCAAATGAAAGGTTTTTGTGGAAACACAGCCGCCAGCTGCACTGATATGTCTCGCTGCAGCTGTGTCAACAACACCCAATGGCCAGGATGAGAATGCTGGGATTCTTTCTGCTGGTTGTAAGCCAAAATGTTCTGAGCTGCCCTAGCTCTGCTGGCAATATCAGCTGCATGCTTCAATTAAGAGTTTTATGGAAGAAAAGAAAAAAAAAAAAAAGATGAAAAAGTTTTTGCCTGATGTCAAGAATTCTCAATTACACCAAGAAAGATTTAGTCACATTGCAGACTGGTGAGAAGCTACAACAAGTCACTGGATGCCAAATGGAGAAGCAAGGAGGATACATTAACTCTTGAAGGTCTGGAATAAAGAGATGGGGAGAACCAGGAGGTGACAATCCTTTAAGAGTAAAACCTTACTGTTGTTGCATATTGTTACTTAATTTATGTAAAAGAGGAGGGCTGACACTGAATGCACCACTGATCAATATACTTTTTTTCCGTAGATCCTGAGAAGCCCTTTGTGGTCATTACTGGCACAGAGCTGTACTTGGAAGCATGCAGGCTGATGGAGGTGGTGCCTGTCACACACTTTATTCAGAACTTGACCAAGCCTTACATAAACCTGAACCACCATGGTCTAGGACCCAAAGGTGTCAAAGCCATTGCTATAGCTCTGGTGGTGAGTAGCCAGTAAGAGTAAGGCCACTCTTCTCAAGAACTGTAGGCATTTTAGGACTCTATGAGGCTTGGAAGCCATCATTGAGAACATAGTGTAGGCGAAAAAAGTCATGTATCTTCCTCACAGGAGCTCTGAGCATCCCTAATGTTTCTAATCCCCTGCACAGGAAAGTCTTGTGTGGCAACTGCTGGCCCTTGCTGGAGTTACCCCCAAAAGCGTGTTCCTAACCCCTACAGGGCCAGAGGCAGGGCTAGAGCGATTGGTATCCCCCAGTCTAGGTCTGCATAGGGATGTGCCCAGGATGCCTGAATCAGAACTTGGATCTGAACCTGGGTCTCCAGGCTGGCAGAAAGCAATGGAAAGTCCTACCCACTCAAAACCGCTCCAAAAAAACATCTCTCTTGTATGCCAACTCCCATTGCCATGGCTCTGCCATATCCTCTGGCCACTGTCCTGCTCAACACATGGAATGCTTTCTGAGGTTTGAAGGAAATATCCAGTGCCTGTTGAACTGAGAAAACAATCCCCTTCATTAACTTTTCTTTGTGTGTCTCTGTTTACCTTTATGTCTTCCCAGTCCAACACAACCCTCACCCATCTAGAGTTAGAAGACAACTGCATTTTGGCAGAAGGAGCCATGTGCATAGAAGAGATGCTACGAGAAAATTCCTGCCTTCAAAAACTGGTACCCAATCTGACATAGTTTATAGCCAAAATTATTGTTCACCAAGTTCAATTATCTAAAAGAAAACAAATTCATTCCATTATGATTTTAACCAAATAACCATTGTTCCCTTGCAAAAATATTCACATTCTGAAAGTCACGATATTTGATGCTGCTCTACTTTTAAAAAGTACAAGCTTCTGAAAAGCTTGTGTGCATGGGATGGCAGTCTGGTAAGTCTGGAACTGTTCTCTTCATTAGCAGATGTGACATTAATTAGCATAACTAAGTCTTTCTAGTTCATGCTTAGCCAATGGAAAAAAGTGTTTTGGTCAGAAACTTTCATTCTCCAATCTGACATGGGGAAACTTTTCTAAATAGATTAAGGGAATAATGCAAAACTTTCAGTTAGGAACTGATAGGAATGTTCCTTCCATCTGAAACTGGGATTACACTGTGTTACACTGGAAGAAAACATTCTTGGCCAAATGCCTCTTGGTTCACTGAAGAGAAAGACCTCTGTGAAAGTGATGGCTGTAGGGCTAGGAAGGATACAGGGTTAGATGAACCTGTAACTCACCTTTTAACTACTGCCTAGCTGACATTTCTTATTATTGCTCATCTTGCATTATTCCCTTGATATCTTGGGTATTAAGAAGACAATAAAGCTAATTCATTCTTTGGGCTCATCCTTTTTATCCTCCCTTCTTTCCTTCCAGAACATGTCCAATAACCAGCTCGGCACAGAAGGAGCCAAAGCCATTGCCAGTTTGCTTTTGAATAACACGTCCTACATCGATGCTCTTCAGCTCTCAGGTGGGCTGTATGTAACAGTGATGTCAGTGGAAGTGAAATAACATGTGTTTCTTTCCAGTCTCTCATCCTATGAATATTAGTCAGACTATGGGCAAAGTCAATCTCTCAGGTGTATCTCTTACTGGAACCCAGAGTAACAGTGGAAATCTAGATTTATAGTGATGTGATTAAATATTTGGCTGGCTCGGCCTCCAGTACCTCTGAAAACCAGTCCCTGATTAGAAACTTAGGTAATTGCTGGACCGTGTCCCACTTCTTGGAGTAATTCTACTCTATGGAGCAAAGTGGAATAGTGACTAATTTCTTACAGCCTGATATGGGCTGTGATTAACTGGAGGTTCCACCTAAAAGCACAGTTTCCTGCAGACCCCAGCACAGCACCAAGGGAGAGATCAGCACACTGTTAACATACTTTTCCTCCCCAGGAAGCAACTTTGGAGAGGAGACTGCACCATACATTGCTGAGGCATTAATGGTGAGTTACCTGAAGTCCAAGGTCGTTTGCAGTCCTGGCTGTGTAACAGGCTCTCCTCATCTTGAAGCTGCTGCTCACTTGGCATGATTTCACTTGGCAATGCCCATATGATTTCCTGACATAATCCTGCTAAGAGCCTCTTGCTTGCTTCAGAAATGAGAGAGACTGGGAGGACACAGAGCAGGATGGACTGCGTTAACATTTTCTGAAGACAGCCGTGTGAGTTCTGGCTGAGAGAAATCTTCAGGAAAGAAGCATAAGTAACCCAACTTCCTATCATTTTGCAATTCTCCAGTAAAAAAGAAGATGCTTGACTTCTCTGGTTAGTTGACCCTCTGCATCATTTGGCGCCATCAGAAGCTGCCCTGAAGCAAGGCCTGAACCCGATATCAGAAAATGCTCTTGGCCAGGGTGCGATGGTAGGAGTGAAACAGGGGCAGGAACAGAATGCAGGATGTGTCGCAGGCTAGACACGAGATGTGTGAGGGAAGTTTGCACAACGCAAAATCCCACTGCTTTTGGTGTTTTGGGAAAATAAACCCTGTGATATTACATGCCTGACAAAGCTTTGTTTGGGGGACACAGTGCCACAACCTCCATGCTGGTGATCTCCCGTGCACTGAAGTGTGTCTGATACTCTTCTGTTTCAGTCTCATGGAGGGGGGCCTTGGCGTGGCAGCTGGTTGCAGCTGGCTAGAAGATCTCATTGTCTCTGCACATTTGTGTCTGCAGGGCAATTACCAAGTGAAGGAGCTGGATCTCAGCCACAATGAGTTCTCTGAGAAGGGAGGACAGCTCCTGGGACAGATGCTTGGTAACTGAATTTATTACTCCCACAAAGCCAGGAGGATAGGCACTGGGGGACTTGATGGCGTCAGCACAGTGAACATGTACTTCCTTTTCCAGCAAAAGTGCCCCATGACCTGGTGGGTTCTACAGAGAACCCAGATTTAGAGCTTCCTGCCTGATCCACAGGCTCACCCCTCATCACCACAGGTGACTCTAGCAACTATCACTAATGTGTCACAACACAAATGCAGGATTAGAAACCACAGTAACAGAGCAGTCTGTGTCAGAGAGGAGAGAGCTGAAAGGGAAGTCCCTCAACAAGTATAAAGCAGAAAACTGCATTTCACTGAAATCTAATAGGATCAGAACTGTTGTTTGGTTGGTTGAAGTTTTTTTATTATTATTTTTGATATTAAAATTAATTAATTAAGTTCAAGTGTGAGATCAGTTTTTAAGTAGTCCAAACCCTAGTGGTTTGAGCCATTGCACAGCAAGCAGCAAGGAAAACAGATTAGGAAGAAATAAAATTAAGCTGCCTAACGTATCTGTTCAGACAAAGTGTGCTAGTAGCCCTGGAGAGGGAAAGCAAACAAAACAGATACTGTTATTCAAAAATCTTAGTGCACTGGGAAAGACTTGAATGAAAATTTGATGGTTCTTCTTCCCTCTGAATGTCCAACATGCCTGCTACCGTAACAACCTCAAGCCTGTGCTGTGAGCATTCAGAGTTTCTTGAGCATTTCAGTAACACAAAGCCTTCAGTTTAATTAAGACTTTCATTTTCCTTATTTAGTATTTCCACTGATACAAACCCTTTTGTAGCTACAGTCCATGTCTTTAAAAGACAGATCAATTAAAACTGCAGGGAGGACAAGGCACTGTGCACCTGCCTTGGACAAGCCTGCAGGTGACCCAGAGATCAGTACTAAAACTTGTGACCTTCCTAGCCCAGAGAAATGCCTCTCAAAACCTAAAGATCTTACAGCTTTTCTCTCCTTCCAGCTAATTTGAGGGAGGAGTAGCAGAGATTACCAGTGAATCTGCTACTTTTCTGTTTTGTTTTTTAAAGGAATATTTTTAAGTCAACTAAGCTCACCATCTGCCTCCATCCAATCTCCCATCCATGGAAAATCTGGATAAGAAATTCTCTCTGAGAATGAGAAGTGAGTGTTGGCAGCGAGTGCTGCCCCTCCCAGCATCACAGTAGGCACAAATGAATTCACACATACCCTGCTCTAAGTAGAACTTACACTGTGGTGTGCCATGCATGTGAATTGGCACTGGCACATATACAGTTGGGCACAACTACCACATGAAGACAAATTCCTCTCCTCTAATCAAATATACGCAGAGTGAATCTTGATATTTCAGATGTGGCAAGGAGAATCCAGCCATTTGTTACAGTGAGAAACACAGTGTCTATTAATATAACAATCTCTCTACCTTCCTCCTTCACAACTTTTTTCAATTAAGCAAAAAAAAACCCCTGCGTTCCCTTTCTGCTTGTGCTCAACAGCCCATTCTCTGTTCTTTTGTGTGCTGTGGAGGGCAAAGACTCTATAGGTACAGGTTCCTCCTGCTGCAATCACTGAAGCCTGTTGCTGAACCCCCAGCAAACCTTCTCTTAGCCCCTAAGTGTGGGTCAGCAGCTGTGTCCAGACATTGTCCTCTCTACATCTATCTGAAAGGAGGTTGTAGAGAGGTGGGTGTTGGCCTCTTCTCCCTAGTGAATAATGACAGGACCAGAGGAAATGGTCTGAAGTTGCAGCAGGGGAGGTTTAGACTGGATCTTAGGAAGAATTACTTCACTGAGAAGATGGTCAGGCACTGGAATGGCCTGTCCAGGGAGGTGGTTGAGTCACCATCCCTGGAGGTATTTAAGAAACATGTAGATGTGGCACTTCAGGGTATGCTCTAGTGGCCAAGATTGTAGGGAGTGGGTTGTGGTTTTGTGTGTGGTTGGACTTGGTGATCTCAGAGGTCCTTTCCAACCATAACAATTATTCTGTGATTCTGTGAACTCTCATGAATTAACATCTCAGTTTCTGTTTCCTAGCCATCAACTCAACACTGGAGATTCTGGACCTGAGCTGGAACTACCTGTGGAGGAAGGGAACAGAATCACTGGGCAAAGGTCTCAGGGTAGGAATACCCCTGTTTTGTGATACACTTCACAGTGATTATTACCAGGAGCTGGTTGAATCAGTGACTGGAAACTCAAATCCCTGAGGTCTGAGCAGGATTCAGTAGCACTAGCAAGGCTCATCCTACTGACAGTGGCAGTAAGCACCAGGAGAAAGACTAAAGCAGTGAGTAGGTCTGGTGACTTACGTGCATGGAGAGACACTTGTGACACGGCAGAGATGATGGATTCATTGTGGTGACTGGGTGTGACCTGAGGGGTGCTCCTGTCTCAGCCAGTCAGAAAAGGGTAGAGAAAGGGCAAGAAATGTGGTACAGAAGATGGGCATGCAGTACCATAGAACCACACAATGATACGGGGTGGGAAGGGACCTCTGGAGATCATCTAGTCCAAGTCCTCTGCCAAAGCCAGTCCTCCTAGAGCAGATTGCACAGGAACTTGTCCAGGTGAGTTTTGAATGTCTCCAGAGATGGAGACTCCCCCAGCTCTCCGGGCAGCCTGTTCCAGTGCTTTGCCACCCTCAAAGTGAAGGAGTTCCTCCTCACATTTAGATGGAACTTCTTGTGTACAAGTTTGTGCCCTTTTCCTCTTGTTCTCTCATTGGGCATCACTGAAAATAGACTGGCCCCTTCCTCTTGACACCCACCCTTTAGGTATTTATAGGTGCTGATCAGATCTCCCCTCAGTCTTCTCTTCTCCAGTCTAAAAAGATGCAAGTCCCTCAGTCTTTCCTCAAAAGAGAGATGCTCCAGTCCCCTAATCATCTAAGCAAACATCCCTCTTCTCTCCCTGGAGGCCAATGTTGCACTAAAAATACTCAACCTTTCTTGGAATGGCATCGGCAATGCTGGAGCGCTGGCCCTAGGAGAAGCTCTCAAAGTCAATAACGTGCTGGTTCACCTGGACATCAGCAACAACCAGATCAACAATGAAGGAGCCAAGAAGCTCTGCAGGGGCCTTGAAGTTAATGGAAAACTCAGAATTCTGCAGGTAAAATAAAACCCAGGCATGACTGGAAGAATAAACAGAGGGAATAGAAAGATCTGAGTCAGGAGGGACAGAAGACAGAGGTGAGCTCTCTGAACTAGAACTTAATGAGGAAATGAGTATTGCTCTGGGCTGAAGGTGAGAAAAGCAGAAGAAAATTATATCCTGTGAATTTCTTCAGGGCAACTAGGTTGCACTGTTCCCTCAAAAAATCCCCCAAGAACTGGCTTGGTATAACCCCACAGCCATTATCACCCCAAAGTGTCCTATCACCTGTTACTTGGCGATTGAGGAGACACCTTTAAAGTTGTTTGGGTAGGCATGCCTTGAGACATCCCAGTCTTTGTAAATCACTGCCACCACACCAGTCTTTGAAATCTCTGCAACCACACCAATCTTTGGGACTGCTGTTTTAGATGATGCAAATAAAAGTCTCTGGTTGCTCTTAGCCTGGCTTGAGGTAAGGTCCGTAGCTTACACGAGGCATTCCTCTTTCTACATAGCTGCACAGGTTGTCTGAGGAGCTGATAACAGAAAGGACTTAAAGGAGGAGCTTGAGCTCTGATCCATGCTGCTAAGAGGAGCCAAGGGTATGGGAAATGTCCCGAGGGGCATACCCCATCCCAAGGAGCCCTGAGAGCACGCTCACATTCAAACGCAGCCTGTTGCCTCAGCCTCCCCCCATCACGTGACTGAACATCACTCACATCACATACTCCTGAGTGACAGATATAAGGGGTCTGATATGTGAAATAGAGAGACAGAGAGGACAGAGAGGAGGAGACAGAGGACAGACAAGGAGACAGAGGACAGACAAGGAGACAGAGAGAAGCAGAGAAGGTAACTCCACTGGGGAACTGTATTGTAGAGTTTTGTGAGACAGAGACAAGAGATGGTCAGATAAGAGACAAACCCATTGAAAGGGACCACAGTTATTCTACAGCCTTTCTGAAGAATGGGAAGAAAGGGTCATTCTCGAAGTTACAGGATGCCTTGTGCCAGGGCATGAAATCCTCATTCTCACCATGTCTGTATCTATGTCTCTTCTTCTGCAGATGGCAAATAATCCCCTGACCGTGGATGGTGCCATTGATTTGGTCATATCTGTCAGAAAGAACTCCCAATCCATGATGGAGGAGATCAACATCTCAGTAAGAGCTTACATGCTGGGAAGCCTTCAGGACCATATACTGTACATTTTTAGGAACTGGGTGGATCACAGAGCTGCCCCCTTCCAAAACTGTTTTGAGACTTGCTGTTTCCTTTATGCACAGCCATTACTAAAAAGAGGCTACTATTTGACAGGCCTTCTAGGAGCCATGTGGAAATTACAGGACTTCAGTCTATCTTCAGAGAGAGGTGCCTCTAGTATCACCACATTTCACTCCCATTTTGCAATAGCAGAACAAGAACAAGGAGTGAGTTCCCACTGGAGGATGAATTCTCTTTATCCTCTGAGCTGTCTCCCTCCAGGGTAGCCTAAAATGCTAGGTACTGCCAAGTGCTTTGATATCCTGTCAGTATGTATGAAGAGTAGAAGATGGATACTTCAAGGCATTGAAAGCAAAGCAATTTTATTAAAGAACAAAACAAAACAAAACAAAAAAAAAAAACCCCACCCACACCAAAAAACAATCAACCCACCCCAAAACATTAAAAGGTTTATGTGGAAAGGGAAAAAAAAAAAAAAAAATCAAAGAAAAAATCAAGGAGGCCAAATCTTAGTATGCTACTTCACAGCAAATTGGGAGCACAACACATATTGTTGTAACTTGATGTGCTGTTGCTAAAATAGGAAACCCAGAAATGCTTCTGATGTCCTGACTAAGGGCAGGGAATGAGTTGCAGACCAATGCTGGAGAGAGACCTCGGCAGGCATCAATCCACCCCTGGCCTTCCCATCCATGCAAGGGTGCTTCATGGGAGCAGTTACAGAAAGCGTCGGGGGCCTGAGGGCCCTCCATCCACCTTTGGGACTGTAGTGGTTAAAATGAAGAGCATTTTCACAAAGATTAGATTTGGGACTTGGAACATAAATAACATCTTCACACTTGAAACTATCTAAAAAAATATTCATGGGCGGCTTTGGAGACTCACATAATGAGTTGTATCTAAGTTACATCTGCATGTTTATTTTTGTCCTGTGGTTACTGTATTAAAGAAAGAAACTAAACCAAAGCAGAATGAATAATACACATGTACGGTCTTTCCTGAGATTATCGAGGGCTTTCAACAGAGATCATCTAAAGAAGAGGCATTCCTCTAGGGCAGGCAATTTTTCCTGTATAAATTAAGATCAAAGAGAATTATTTGCCAAATCTGCAAGGAGTCAGGGCTCATTCTGCAAAGGAAAACTAAAATGGGCTGTGTGGGGGTAAAGGACTTAATTACAGTATATGTGGCTCTGCTAGTTTTATTACCTAAACAATTCAGAAACTTGGAGAGAGTAATGTATTTTAGCTACATTTTGAGAAATTAAGGAAATTACTGAAATGCATTTATTTAAAAGAAGGCACTCCAGGAATTTTGAGGCAAAGAGTTAATTAACATTAAGAATCTTCCACTCAACCTAAATCTCACTATGCATTTCTGCTTTTTAGAGTTAACATTGCTCTTTTCACTTCACCCTTCAAAAAGTCTAAATTGCCTGGCATTTCACAAGATAAATGGTCAATGGCATAAATTTACAATGACATTTCAGTATTCCAATCAAGTGCTTGTAGGCAAACATCTAATCTGTCTGACAGACTTCATTCCACTCGTGATGTAGGGAGTCTTGCATTTCAATTCAGAGTATTTGCAAATATACAGCTCCAAAGATTTTATGCTGTCTTAAACCTTTAAGAAATTAGTAATGGTTTTAATCTTTTATAAGAAATATAAGGGAAGACATAAACAAAAGCCTCTTCTGCCCCTTTTTCCCCGTGACTAATGTTTGTCTTGACTTTTAAAAAATGAATAATTAATGTGTCTGTAAGAGGAATTTTGAATAAGGATCATATCTAGAAACCTGTGAATGGGTTTGACAGCACTAGCAAAGGCTAAGCAATAGAGAGGCACATTTTTAACAACAGTTCATTACTTCTGACAACATTTCTAAGCATTGCTGTTCCCCACATTCTTTTCATCATCTACTCTTTATAGGGTTTCAGCTTGCAGATACTACCAAATATTTTACAGAAGTCATGATTCAACGTAGTGAGCATATGCTCATCTTTATCAGCACAGTGCAAAAGAAAACACCATTGCTTTTCAGCTGTCGTGTGTGTCATTCTTCTGGACTGTGAAGTGACTGTGTCAGAGATGCAGAAATGCCCAAGCTGGCTCCCTCCAGGTGCTGCCTGACCCCAGCACGGTTTGTTAGCCCAGACACTGTGTTTTGGCTGTGCTGCCTGAGGTCCATGGGCTTTCTCATGGGGTCAAGCCTTAGAGAGAGCTGGCAGCCAGCAGAGCCAGCTTGAGCTCTCCTGTTCTGTGTTCCTAAGACTAGGACATTCTGCCAATATGACTAGTGCAGTGATGGGTGACTGGATTCTTCAGAGAATCACTCTGCATCCATAAAACTGTTGGTGCTGAATGCAAGCGAGTAAACCTGGCCAGACCCACACTCGTGTCTTCGAGTAGTAACAGTCAAGAGGTCACTGCATGGTAGATCAAAAGCTGCTAGACGGGTTCTAAGAACAGTAGACCTTAAGCTTCTAAAAATAAGTTATAAGAATGTATGGGGAAAGTTTGTAAATAAACTTTGGGGGGGAAAAATACAGTGCTTGATGCCTTGGGAACCTCCCACAATGACAGAAAACAGAAGTTTTCGTGAATTTCCTTAACTGCCCTGAATTTTCCAACAATTAAATAGGTAACTAACATAATGCATGAACAATGGAAACATCATGGGTATGAACAAAATCATAATCATGTTTTTAAAATATCAGTCAAGGCAAAAGCAAATCTGTCATAACTTAAATTTAGAAGAATAAATTACAGTGACATCAATGATATTTGCATTCATAGTTAACTTTCTGATATCCCCAGACCCTGAGTCAGGACACTGTGCTGCTGCCCCTTCTTAATGCTAAAACAGAAAACTCACAGTGTGAGCTCTGAAGTGCTGAGCTGTCACTACCCTGTTTGAAATTCTTAGGAGAAAACAAATGTTAGGTCTTGAACTGCCGAATGGAGCTTCCCATTAGGGTTATGCAATGAAACAGAGATTTATCAAATGCTCTTTTCATCTGCAGACACCTAGAACCTTCCCAGAGAGGTGCGTCTTTCTTGTCTGGGCTATAAACCTACATAGATGGACATACTAATAATTTTAACCCTTAGACGATTTTTTTTTTTTTTTTTTCATTTTTGTGGAACTCTATGGCACATTTTGGCCACTAACTGTGCAACTTGCAACTCTGCATCTTAACCACATGGAGAGGAGACCCATGCAGAACTGTCTCAGGGATGAACATGAATCACTTGAATCACCTGACATAAGAGGTCTTTGGTACAGATATTTACCTGATTAATATGTCTACATTGCATTAAGCTAATTTCTACATAAACTGGTAGATCCTTTTCTGTCTCAGACATGCAAAAAGAGGAAGAAGACTTATTTAGGGTCAGACCTCCGTGGGATCCCTAAAAGTGAAAAGTAGAGATAGGAGAAGGCGCCATCCTTTGGAGAGAATGGTTGATGTTAACTTTAGATGGATTTGTGATTACAAACAAGACTTTGTTGCTCTTTGGCTGTCCACACTGACTGCACTCTCCTTCCTCCTATGTACCAGAATGTGTTGGTAAATGAAACTTTCATCAAGTTGCTGGATTTGGTGTATCAAACACATCCTGAACTACATGTCACCTACGATGAGATTGAAGGCTCTATCAACAAGATCTCCAAGCTGCATCCAAATCCAGTGAAAGTGATTCAGGTGAGCTACTGTATCTGGATCCATAGCTCCCCTGCACACAGTACAACATGCTCCAAGCACTTGCAGAGGTGGAGGTTGGAAGGGGTAAGCTTTCTTCCAAGTGGGAAATTCAGCTGAGTTCCTTCGGAAAAGATATAGTCACAAAGACAGTCACGATGTTCACATATCTCAGTTCATGCAGACTGACTAAGCAAATCTTTTTATCTTCAGAAGAAGCTACTGTCCTGGGATCTGAAAGCACTGAGGGAAAAAAGAATCTGAATACACATTTGCTCACTGTGTAAAACACACCGATCTATTTCAAGTCTGATCCAAATGACTGTCTGTCCTCATCACAAGGTCAGCACAACAGCTGACTTTCAAAGAACGCTTCACTGACATTTGTGCTTTAGCATCAAAATTAATGTGCTTCATAAAACTAGGATATAGTTTTACCTTACAAGCAAATACTGTCCTAAATAGAAATTACTTTTCAAGGTCTGTAATTTCTATGGATAGCAGCAGATGGTGCTGTCCTCCTTGCTGGAAAGCAATGCAAACTCTTGAGCATTGCTGAGTTAAATAACACTTTTGCACTACCAACTTCACTGTGTTTCTTAGATTCTCTGCAGATTTCTAGCTAGTTGGGTGAGACTTTACTGTAGATATGGAAGCAAAAATTCGGGCCGTTGGCTCACATCACACAGCGCTACTGTGCTTCGCAGCAGTGACGGTCACACTAGCATAATTTGCGGTAACAGCAGTTGTGGTACTCAGATGAGTCCTCACTCAAACAGATGGGAATTCAGAGAATATCAACAAAAGTCATCAGAGATCTGGGGGAGAGGACCAGTTCTGGATTAGATGGGGGAGCCAAGCAGTGGTTGATCGGATAAGGACTAAATAAGCACATGCAGTTATCAGAAGAAACAGGTTTACTACTGAGTCCCATTTCAAGACAGGGGGAGAAGGTGGTATAACTTAGAAGAATGGGACTAACCTGAACAAAAGGATTTTGTTCTGGCAATAGGGTGGCTGCACAAGGAGCTATGGACTCAGATATCTCAGTGACAGGCTGAGTAAAAGCAGGGTGACAGATGGAAGAGTAAGGGGAGAGCGGGAGGCAGGAATCAGTAGCTGTTTCATGGTCATGCCCATGTTTTATCTCTGCTTCTCTTAGAAGTACTTGAAAGAGCACAGCCTACAACTCTGGGACTTTTTTAGAAATATTGACATGGATGGAAACATGAAGATCCCTGTGGGAACCTTCCGGAGAGCCATGATGCAGGTGTGCCTCTGAAAGCACATTCAGAATGTTTTTCTGGTGGGATACTGCTCTGGGGAAACCCTTCTGCTGTAGCACAGCCACCAGCCAGCATCACTGGTGACATTTTTCAGACTAAAAAGGTTACATTCACCCATTGCAAAAGCTGAGACCCAACAGAAATGCTGTGACATTCAATAAATACCGCAGATGGCATCAGTGATAGTTGATCAACTTCAGAGTATCACAGAAGCTTTGCAAAATCAGAGAAGTCAGCTGTTTGTATAGAATATACAGGATCTTGATAGACAGTCTTACTGCTATGGGAAAGCGAAAAGAGGCATTTAACCCTTGCCTCTACACACTCTGCCCTTCCTGCCAAAACCATCATAGTGCTTGGGATCGGTAGCAGTGGTCAGCCAGCCACGATGCCATTTTACAAAAAATATGCAAAAAAAAATGCTGGTTTTGATCCTCCACAGTACCACTGTGGGTTTTTTTCCATCTCTTCTTCATGCACCAGGCCATCTGCTCACATATTAAAAGGTGATGGGTCCCAGTATGATATGGAGGATTTTTCTGCTTGAAAATAACCAAGTTTACTAACGTTTGCCTCATCCTTTTAGCAATTCAGCATTCCACTGAATCGAGACCAAACTGAGGAACTAGTACAGATGTTTGACCGGAATCAGACAGGGGTTGTGGACTACAGGTGAGCGAGTGACTCCACTTACTGTCCTGGCTTGTCTGTCTTCTTTTTTCAGTTTGACTCAACACTAAATAAGCATATCTTTATTCACTCTAGAAGGTAGAGGGACATATATTTTGGGCCAGTCCATTTCTTACCTAGATAAAAGGTAGATGAAATAACACCTTGCATGCTTTGAAGCACTGCTGAGCCTAGAAGTCAGTCTTATTTTTCTGTTTGATAAGCTTGCTGTGGGAGCGCAGGGATCTCAGAGCCGAATGGCATTTTCATTCATGCTCATAAGCCTGTGCGAGAAGCATCAGCTCAACACTCTCCTCCCCCTAAAGCCAGGGTAAGATTTGCACAGACAGCATTATCTGTGCCTTCAGACCTTTTCCTCCATCCTCAGGGATTCTCGTGTTGTTTTTTCTTTCTCTCTGATCCTTCTTCTTAGGAGACTTAGTTTTCCCTAGAAACCCACATTCAAACTACTGAACTTTTCGTTCTCTTGAAAGTGCCTCTTCCTTAGTGCCTGTAGCAATCATGTCCAAGTTCTGAGAGCCTGAGCAGTCAGCAGCAAACTCCTTGGAGGTTATCAGTCACTGCAGGCTAAACCGCTTGTCATTGGACCCAAAATTCTCCTTAGATTTCGCATCCGTTCTGACATGTGACTCATCAGCTGAAAGCCCTGTTAATCATGCCCGAATATTCCCATCCCTCAGCACATATTGATGGGTTTAAACAGATGCTGTAGTCCAGTTTTAAGGCTAGAAGCAATGGGTCGATTTTGCAAATCTCTTCACCTCTTAGCTTCCTAATGTTTTCAAAGAGAAACTAATTACTTTATTAGCTCTGGTTTTTATTCCTTCACATACATCGGTGCCATATTAAAGGCATCCACGCTGAGATGCTAGACAGGCCTCAGCCTGCTTAATCTTGTATCAGAGGTTACACGAGGTTCCCAAGTACTTTAGGCACAAATTGCAGAACTGTGGTCAAGTAGCAAGCAAATTAGGACCCATTAAAACCCAACGGTCAGCAAAGACTTCATTTGGTGCCATTAGTGATGCTGAGTTGACACATGGGGGAAAAGAGATACCAATATCTACTCCTTATCTAGCTGCTTAATGCATTTTAGCACTGTAGCATGGGTGGTAGTGGCAATATTCTGCTTGTATCCAAGAGTCAGAAGAGTTGTGGTCTTTGCTATCCTTTCTGTTCCCACCTCAGGCTGCTTCCTCAATGTCCTCTCAGCAGGTTTAAGATACCTGACAAGGAAGGTTCACTTAACTAAATTAATACTGGTTCACCTCTTTCTTTTCAATCAGTCGCTTAAAAGAGCAGAAGCCAGCAGTGACGCTTGTGGAAGAGGAAACTGAGGAGGAAAAGGAGGAAGAGCCATAAAAATGAAGCAAGGAGACAGGTCTGACAATGAAAGATTGTAGGAGAAATACCGGAAGAAAGCTCAGAATTACCCTGGGCTTGGGGAGGCCCAACACTAGGGAGCTCTGATTGTCTAAGCTATTGAATGTAGAAATAAAGTTGACATTTGACTACACAGCAGGTCAGTATACAGTCTGGTCCTTTTGGTTGGGGGCAGAAGAGATTGATCCTTTGGAGCTGGTTCCCAAATCTGTCTCTGCATGCTGACTACTACTGACTTATTTGCAGAGATGGAGAAAAAGCAAGAACTCATTTCTTTTATTATCCCCTTTTGAGGGAGAGCAGATGGATAAAGAAAGACTGAAGAAAGTGCACTGCAGACAACCACTACCAGACTTAGCAGTTTTGACACAGGAATCTTTGCATGAGGAGAAGAACTAAATTCATAAGAAACTACAGCTAATGTTGCTCAGAACATTATGGGTAATAAGAAGTGTATTAAATATCTCCATGGGAAAAAAATGTGCTAGAAGTGTGGAAACAATTACAGATACTCAGGCTCAGATACTTACATAAGAATTATGTGGAGTTTGAGATGAAGAATCAGAGCCAGCAGAGAGCATTTGAGATGTTAGGTGGGTTGCACATGCTGAGCATAACACTGGGAGGTTTCCTGTTCTCTTTCTATTTCCTAATCATTCCTCAAATGTAATTAGCGTTTCTTCACTCTTCCTAAGTACTGAGGTATGTTTTCATAGAAGTGTACACCATACCATACATTTTGCACCATCCCTGGAAGTGTCTTGCACCATCCCTGGAAGTGTTCAAGGCCAGGCTGGATGGGGCTTTGAGCAACCTGATTTAGTGGGAGGTGTCCCTGCCCATGGCAGGGGAGTTGGAACTGGATGATCTTTAAGGTCCCTTCCAAGTCTAACCATTCTATGATTCTATGATACCTGCAAGAGATAGAAGTCGGTCTCTTCTCCCAAGTAACAGGCAATAGAACAAGAAAAAAATGGCCTCAAGTAGCACCAGGGGAGGTTCAGATTGGATAGCAGGAAAAATTTTTGCTCTGAAAGGATTATTAGTTATTGGAACAGGCCCCTCAGGGATGTGGCTGAGGCACCATCCCTGGAGGTGTTCAAAAGTCAGGTAGAGGTAGTGCCTGGGAACACGGCTGAGTGATGGTTTTTTGTCAGCGTTAGGTTGATGTTTGGACTAGATGGTGTGAAAGGTCCTTCCAATCTCGGCAATTCTGTGACTCTATGATCTTACTCCGGAATACCAAGGCGAGGTGGGGGTGTAGCGGGGGGGCACTCTCCATGCCCATCATTTTGCCACTGTAGCTCGCTTACTGCCAGCAGAGACCTACTGACCCAGTGATCCCTGGGCGGCCAGGAGCCCCGCTATGCGGGTCGCGGAGCAGGTGGCAGTGCCCTCGCTGTCCCCTAGGTGTCAGGCACTGCCGTGGAGAGAGCGCCGCGCCGCCGGCTGCTGCGGGGGCTCACCCACCGGCCCTGGCCGGAGCTTCCTCGCAGCTCCTCTGCCGAAAAACTTCTTCGTTGCTTCCTGCTTGAAAGGTACGAGCAGCAGAAGCATCATTTTTTAACTGCGGTGAGGCGCTCCTCCACCATCCTGCCCCAGAGGCTGGTGGCTGGAGGGCGGTTTTGTGCTGGATTCACTGCATCGCTGGTTGAGGAACTGGAGACACCCGACAGCTGGTCCCTACCCATGTGCCAGCTCCAACATCCCTTGTTGCCCCACGGTTGCGATGTGTACAGAGAGGTATGGCTGCTGCAGGACAGTTCTAGTACCTCTTGGATCTACTCAAGTTACTGCTCATGATCCAAGGATCAGACTGTAGTAGAGTTACGCATCATTTCTGGAGGGAGCTGATGTTTAGAACAAGGCACCTTCTAGGCTGTTCTTCAGTGGCCCCGAGTGTTGACCAAGTGTTCACCATGCAGTGACCATGCCAGTGTAAATCATCCATCTCTCTCCCCCTCTCAGCCCCAAGAAATCCTTTCTGGAGTCTTTTTTTTTTTTTTTCTTTCCAAGAAAAGAGGCATACAATATAAATACCAACATGTGCAGGCTGAGAATTAGGGCCAGGGATCTGGGAACACCTAATGATTTTATATTTGCATGAAATTTCCTTTTTTGACATGACCAGCAACTATTGTTACCTGACAGAGAACAAGATGCCAGATTTTCCTCAAAAAACAAGCCTCTTGGTTTATCAGCAGGCAAATGCTCTACGAGTCAGTTAAGCTGGATCAAGGGTGAGAAGCTTCTCACTCGTTTCCAGACTGGAAAACGTTTAATCGGGGCAATGGGATCTTGGGGTACCTTGATGGCAGAGGGTGAAGTTTGTGCTTCACTGTCCCTATGGCACTGTGTTGGTTCTGCAGAAAAAGGGGCACTTTGAGGTGGAGTAGCACATATAAACTGTCAAGTATTTCTGTCTTCCCACAGTGTTGCATGTGCTACAAATACATCTTTATCTCAAGCACAGCGCTGTTGTGTATTAGTCACACATTACTATTCAACTTAGGTTTACACAGACCTGGCTGCCCGGCTAAACTGATTTGTCCAATTATCGCCCTTAAGATTCTAGATTAGCTACAGCCATCAAAAATCTTCTGTAAGAAAACAACAAAATTAAATAGGGATGGGTACTGGCCTGTGGCAGGTGTGGTTTTTATTTATTTGAGTGTCCACTTAAACTGGAGACTCAACAGTGATGTGACAGCTAGATTTGTATCTTTACACCAGGAAAAACCTACAGGGAGATTGAATGGTTTCTTTCAGCTGAAGAGTTTGAGCCCAAATTTCCATTCCAGAAGGGCTTGCTAAATAAAAATTACCTATTTTGCCAAACACAAAATCAAAAGAGATTGCATCCCTGGGAGGGAACTAGATGCAACTGTCTGTCCTACTACATGGTCTGATGCAACTAAAATACAAGCAAAAAAAAACCCAAAACCACAGGAGCAGGAGTACTAGGGAAAATTTTAATTCTCCAAATTCACATGCAAGCAGCGTGGTAGAGGGATGTAGCTGCAGTTTGTATTGTTGCAGAGTTTCTCTGAGCACTCTCAGATCAATAAAGCTTTTTTAAGCTTGGTGGCAGCATTTGTCCCCTTGCTGGGAATTCAGGGATAAACTGTGGTAGATACTGAGCAGGGGCGGTCAGGGAGTGGAACACGAATTGCTCTGCTGATCCCGCACCTGTGAAATGCTGCAGAAGGAAATGGTTTGGCCAGCATAAATTAAGGCAGCTCTGAGACTCATCTAACATACCTCAGGAATTCAGCTTGCCAGCACAAAATTAGACAGTGCAGAAAGCTGGCTAAACATAATCTCTGTATCTTCCATGGCTTGTGAGTGACACAGCCGAGTGACACTGTCAGATCTCTTCAATATTAGAAAGAAAATAACACTGTTTAAGTAACAGGTTTTGAAAACACAGCGTGCATACCAGAGTATTTAACGTGTTAGCTAGTTTTGATGAACCTTTGGATCTCTTGCAGGGGAAATCATCTTCTTGTTGTTTGGACTGATTTCCCAGGCGCCACCGCAACACTTAGGGCGACATAGCATTGCATTGAAAAAGGCATTGCTAGTCAGAAATCTCTGGAAATCTCAGAGTAAGTATGAAGACTAATGTTATATGCCAAACTATCTCAGCTTGTTCGCATTGAAGATCCTTGATCTATCTAGCTGATCTGGCCTAGAGGTTTTTGGCTTTACTTTCAAAGGAGAAATCTCACAGGCTGCTGAAGTGGGTACACTGATACTAGTCTTCATCTTTTAAACTTGCATCAATAGTTCTTTGTTCCAGTGGCCTCCCATCCATGTAAGGAGTATATCAAAAGGTGTTCAGTGTGTATCAGTGGGCATATGCCTCATGCAATGGGGTATTCTGCAGCCATGCACAAAATCAAGCACCACGGGACTAGGAGCATACCATGCACAACGCACGGGTCAGTGTAACTGAGGTGCATAAGTCCCCTGAACATTCATTCACTGAGATCTGTCATAGCAACATCATAGAATCTGAAGATACAAGATGGAGATAAAGTTTTCAAGGACAAAATTTAATTTTTTCAGCATGAGGCAGTGGATTCAGGTCAACTGACTGATGGTAATGGTTTTTACAAGACACTGGAAAAGGTCAAGATCATAATGGATATCTCAGTTCCTGAAAATGTATGTTATAGTTGTGCTTCTTATGTGAGTGATTCCTTATCTATCAACAATACTGAAACTATTTCATAGCTTCTTAATCCAGAGAGCCTGGCCAAAGGATTGCATTCCAAATTTGGCCACGAGAAGAATGCAATCAGCCCATAGCTCATTCCTTGCCACCCTCTTCCTTGCAGGTTGCTGAGATGGCAGCCAGACACACACTACAGGCTGGACAGATTGCTCTGGTACCTCTATCTGTTCCAAATACTTCATGAAGACTCGTTTCTCCACTGACATGCTATTAGCTATGCATCTCTCCAGGGACAAATATGCTAGCTTTCACAGCCTCACTGGAACAGGGCACCTGATCATGTCACAGGATGATGAGGAAATAATGTCCTGCCATATAACCTTATTCACAGGATCCTCCTTCCAGGAAAATGAGTATGTGCATTCCCTGATGGCCTGTGTTTGGTGTCATAGCATAAAGCAGTCATATGATGGAGAACATCTCCAGGACATGCTCCTCCATGAGGGACTGAGATCATGATCTTCCCCAGTAAAGGAAAAACAAGACATTTCAACAGTCCTTTTTGCCAGTTTTTTTCCCCACTCTGTCTTTATTGAGCTGGTGTGAGAGCCAGTCACACTGACTGCACGTGCAGGGCAGTAAGGAAGCATCAAAAGAAGCATGACCAGCAGGTTGCAGGAGGTGATTCTTCCTCTCTACTCTACACTTGTGAGACCCCACCTGGAGTACTGTGTCCAGCTCTGGAGTCCTCAACAGAGAAAGGACATAGAACTGTTGGAACGGGACCAGCGAATGGCCACAAAGATGATCAGAGGGATGGAGCACCTCTCCTATGAGGACAGGCTGAGGGAGCTGGGGCTGTTCAGCCTGGAGAGGAGAAGGCTCCGGGGAGAAGGCTCCAGGAAGACCTTAGAGCAGCCTTCCAGGATCTGAAGGGAGCTCCAGGAGAGCTGGAGAGGGACTCTTTGTCAGGAAGTGTAGTGATAGGACAAGGGCTAACAGTTTTAAATTGGAAGAGGGGAGATTTAGATTAGATATTAGGAAGAAATTCTTTCCCGTGAGGGTGGTGAGACACTGGAACAGGTTGCCCAGAGAAGTTGTTGATGCCCCATCCCTGGAGGGGTTCAAGGCCAGGCTAGCTGGGGCTTTGAGCAACCTGGTCTAGTGGGAAGTGTCCCTGCCCATGGCAGAGGGCTCGATGATCTTTAAGGTCCCTTCCAGCTCTAACCATTCTGTGATTCTGTGAAGAGGCTCCCCACTGCTGCACAACTTACAGCCTTGCTACCAGACCTTCCCTCGAGTCACCGTGCGGGCACCGCTGGTGTGGATGCACCACACACTGGGTGCCCTCAGTGTGCAACTGCCTAAGGAGGGCCTGAAACTTGCTTCTCCACCCAGAGCTGCACCTTTGCCTGCTCTTCCTCCCTTTCCACCGAGCAGAGGGCGCTCCGCTCTCAGAAGTGGATCCTCGGCAACATTCCTGGGATGGAACTTCACCACTGGAAGGAAAAAGTCCTGCTCACGCACACAGAGGCATATGCTGACACACACACACACCCTGGGAGCCCTGAAAAAGGTTTGTTAAACCCTGGAGAAGGCAGCCAGGCCAGAGGGCAGCGAGACCCCGGCCCTGCCCGGGGGGCGGCGGGGGCTGGGGGACAGCGCTTCGGCTCTGCCCGGCTCTTCCTTCCTTCCCGCACCAAGGGCACCCTCTCCCTCCCCGGGCTCCTCGCCGTGGCGGGGGGGTGGCCCCGCTGCCACATCATTGTGCAGCCCACTGGAAAAGCCACAATGCGAGCTGCTCTCTTGGGGGGTGGGGACAGACGCAGGCGGAGTCAGGGCTCAAATTCTTGAACCTTTCACATCCTTTCTGTAATTTGAAACATACTTGTTCCCATTCCAGAACCTTTTTTTTTTTTTTTTAAATTCCTTCCTTGAGGCTGTGGAAATACGTTCAGAAAAGAGAGAGAGAAAGAAAGAAAAGAAAGGAAGGGAAAAAAGCAAGCCCAGTACTTATCAGAGGCTCCAAAACAAAACAGAGAAACGTGAGAGCGTGTCCCTCCCCAGCACAACTGCTTGCGGGCTCAGATTTCCCTTCCGAGGGGTCATGGCTGCTGCAGTCACGGGTTTGGAACGCAGCTGGTCCTGCCTGCAACAAGGCGAAAAAAAGCCTGTCTTTTCTGCAAATGGCATTTCCCTCCCTTCGCTTTGCAAGCTCGGGGTGTTCAGAGGAAAAGAGCAGAGGAAACCGTTTGCAAAAAGCTTTGGGGCACTGGTTTGTGGCTTTACAATTCCTGGTCATCTTTAGCAGGTAATTCTCTCTCCCCACTCCCAGCCCCTTCCACCCCTGTCCCAGTTGGCCTGGGAGGGAAGGGATCAGCATGTCCCTCTTCTGAGCACTTCACATCATGCACCTACAAGCACTCCAATTTACCTCCTTCCACAAGACCAGCAGGGAGACAGTTCCCATGTTGAGGGTGGAGTGTACGCATATGGGAGAGGAAAGCTGGCTCATGGGCACTCAGAAAGGTTTTGGATGTCCCTAATCTCCCCAAAAGGCACGGAGCAGCACGGAGCACTGTCTTGCATCAGCCAGGCCACCACTGCCGTCTCCTTCCCCCCTGGGGAAACCACAGCAGGTGACTGTGCTGGTGCAGCAGGACTTTTTGTTTGCTTTGTGTAAGTAACACTTAGCAGTGACACTAAGCACCACTCTTGGGTCAGAAGTGACCTGAAGCTCTTGAGTTGCATACAAGCAGTCACAGTGCAGCTGCCTTGCCAGTGCTCGGCCAGGTGGTGCTGGAGCAGAGCTGCTAAGTTGTCAGAAGGAGCACCTCTCCCTCTCCCATCCACTCAAAGACTCACACCCTGCTCTTCCAATCCAGAAAAACAAGGATGAGAGGAGAAGCTTTCATGTTTTGTTGACATTATCATAGCTTTCAGCTGCATTAATGTGGTATCATGCTGTTTACATGTGTATGTATGTGGATGGGTGTGAGCAACCCTTAAGGAAAGCGTGAGGTTTTCCAGGAGAGAGTCAAGTGGGCACATGCACATCACCTGAAGCAGCTGGATGACTGCGTCATGAGGAGTCACCTCTGCTCATGGGAGAGAAGTCATCCAGGGGGAAGGGCAGTCCATGGGCACAGGACATAGACCTTACATGCTGTATTCTTCCCTGCCACAGCCACTGCTCTGCACAGCTGGGGTGAACTGGGGAACTTGGAGAGTAATTCTGTTTCCTTGGGTGTATAGCTAGAGAAGGAGGAGGAGCAGGACTGTCTAGAAGATAGAGATGGGGTGGATACATCTATTTATTTTTTTCAGAAAGGACAGTGGGACATTTCAGGGTTTCCCGATAGCCAAGTTGTACCTTTCAGCCACATGTCTCGTGTAGGATGGCAACTAGGCTATGCACACCAGGGAACTCCTCTCCCTAACCCAGCTCCTGGCAGCGCAAGTCACCACACTGATGCTTTGCAGATTGGCAGGAAACGCCACAAAGCCCATGTGTGCTTAAATATTTCACGTCACACACCGCATGTTATTCTGGCTGCCTGCAATGCTGCAGCATTTGGGCTTCCTCCCTCCAAGGAGATAAAGCATCCTGAGAGCTTAGCTGTGCTTACCCAAACACCCTCAATTCAGTCTTTGTCTCTGAAGCTGGACATTTGAAACTCACAGCATCTTCTGAATATTGGCTTCAGATGGGAGCCATCCTGCTCAGGGCATCCCCACCATCTTTCTATGTCCATCATTTGCCCACAGCTGTAGCACGGTGTCTGGTTTGTCACATTTCTATCACTTCTTGCAAATAAGCCTTTGCTACAACTACAAATGTTCTGCTGACTTTTTTCTTAGACATCTTGGATATGAAAGGGTTATTAGTGCTCTATTCAGGCCCGTGTTGGCAGTCCCCACCCTCCTCTAGATTGTCATCCAAGCCCAGTTGGAGTTGCTATTAAATATGAGACAAGACCTCAGTTAAACATGTATTAAGTTAGTGACTTCTGGGGTGTTACCAACTTTCTAGAGATACCACATTTAACTCACTGAAGTAGATGACAGACTGAGTAATAAGTTATTTCACATGGTCATATTTATCAGAGCAGGTTTGTCCTGCCTTTTTTACAGGGATCCTTGTCTCACAGGTAGCAAGCAGGCTAAATTAAATGTATTCTTACAAGCGTTGCTCTCTGCGGTTTGTTTTTACTCTATTCCAGTCCCACATACTTAATTCATAGCCTGGTTAGCTGAAACTAAACTCTTCAGTCCCCTCCGATTCAAAGACTTTTGGAGGAAGACATCTACATTTCTTGGGGTCATTGTTCAATGGACAAACTTGGTAGATGGGGCTCCCGTCCTAAACCAAATGGTGTGTTAAGAAGTGATGCAGAAAAATCAGCACTTGTTGGTTTTCCAGAAAAGAAAATGCCCCAGGCTATCCGCATTCATCCCTGGCTGCTTCTCTGTACCCATCACAACTCCCAGGCACCATCTGCAGACCTCTACAGAGCTCAGGATCTAAAGCAAGCGGTGTGCCAAAGGTAAGGAGGCCAGAGCCTTAGTCTGCAGCTTGGCACTGCTGTAATGTTGGGCACCTCTAAAGGGATATTAAGTCCTTCAAAATGGTAGCTGAAAATTCTCCTTACATAGGGAAATTTCTCTGAAATGCTAGCTAAGAGAGCCATCCTACCCATCTGGCCATACTGTAGAGACAGGTGGCACTTGGGCCACAATCCAAGAGCTCCTCGGCCATTCAAAATGGGGACCTTTGTATCTTCAAGACTGAAGGAAAGTAAGAGAGGCTCTTACCTGACTTTTCCCCTGTATCAGATCCTAGTCTTAGGGGATGTGGCTGGGATAAGCATGCCAATAGATGCAGATGGACAGAAACCTTCTTTTGTATAAATACCAGCTTGTACCCAACTGGCTGGATATTTGTTGCTGAAGTGAGTTTGAGGAAGGGAACTAGGACAGCAAGAAGAAAGCCCACAGAGAGAGTCAGCAACAAAGAAGGGACCAATATGGCCTGGAAGAAGCGAGCTAAGGCTGACAGAACTTTGCAAGGGCTGAAAAGGCACACGTTATAATATGGGGCTGGAGTCATAATGGTGCTGGGACACGGAGGGGTACAAACATGTGCTCTCCAGGGACTTCAGTCTCTGTGCAAAGGGGTATGCACAGGTTCACAAGGGGTGAGTGTGGGAGGCTGCTTTAGTAGCCTAACCTTCTCTGCTAACCTCTACAAATTGGTTCCTCTTGAAGAAATAAAGAGCATGTAGGCAGGCTTGAAATGAGGACAAGCATCCTAAACTCAGTGTGACTTCTAACTGCTTGTCCCAGACACAGGCCAAGACTCCTTTCCAGGCTCTGGGAAGCCCAAAGGAGGGAGGATTTAGCTACACCAGAGGGAAACCCCTACATCCCTGCACAAAGCAGAAGCCGGGTGGTCTCTGGATGACAGCAGGATGCAGGCAGGCAGGGATTGCTGAACACCAGCCTCTCTTGGTACTGATTTGCAATGAAACATTTTGCCTCCAAAGTCTCTTTTTCCCTCTGATTTTATCTCCCTTTTTAGAAAATGGTGCAAATAAAGCTAAGCTGCCTCATAGCGTGTGGATTCTGTACTATACTAAACAGCCCTCCGAGGAGAGGAATAAAAAAGGGTAAAGGACTAGTATGAGTCTTTGCAAGAACCTGTGTCCATGCCAGGAAAGGGTGTGATCCACAGTTCTGCTCCAGTTCCATTCCCGAGCCGGTTCCAGTCGGCTGTGACTTTTGTTAATCCCCATCCTGGGGCTAGAAGAAAGCAGGACCAACAGTTCAGTTTGCTCTGACAGGACCGAGCCCTGCTTGAAAATACTAGGAAACCTCCTGAGTCAGCAGCTCACTTGCTCCTACTCTTGGAATAGCTGAGATTCTCGGACACAGTAACTTGACTCTACTCCTGGCTCAGGGCAGCCACTAGCTGAAAGGTAAAATAAAATCCCCTCCTGGCCCATTAACGAGGCCTATTCTGGGTTCAGGAGAAACCAGTCTGACTGATGAACTCCCCTGGCTCAGGGGCTCTGGCTGGGGCTGGGAGAGTTATTCTTTCCTTATTCAGCAGACAGGAGGATGTTAATGGAGAGCATATGGGAGGGGAGGGAGTACTGTGGATATTGCTGGAGGACAGCCAGACTGAATCAAAGCCCCAAGAAGCCTATTCTCCATTTGGGCAACATTAAAACAGGCCATGGAGAGACGAGAAGTCCAGCTGTGATATGGGGGAGTTGGGAAAAAAGCCCTCTGCCTTCCCCAGTGTTTCTACTCCCACTCCAAGCGGGACAATGGTGCAGTATTGTCACACAGTCCTGTAGGCATGGCATTCACAGTGGAAGCCTTTCTGGGGAAGAGCGTGCCCCAGCCAGGCACCCCGTACTGACAGTCCTGCTACAGCCTTCAGGGAAGCAGAACTGCCTCTGTGCTTGTGAAGCACCATCTAATTTATGGTGCTATAGAAATGATGAATTACCACAGTCCTACAGGCTAGAGGTGGAAAAGCCCTGTTAACTCCCCCAGCCCATCTCCCAGAGCTGATGCAGGACTGTTGCCTCTCACACGTTTCCTCAGTTTCTGTCTGGACATGTTTTCGACACGCAATCAACCGAGGTTCCTGTATTTTTCACCTCTTAATTCTATTTTTAAAATCAACTCTGATGTGATTAATGTTGTATGGATTAGCCAGCTGCTTGGATATGTCAAGCAGGACGGAACAGGGTGCATCAAAGGCAGCCCACATCTGCCTTACCTTAAAGATAAAATGGAGGACTGGCTAGTGAAGACTTGATCACAGCTTGAACTAAGAAGCCTCCTATTAAGGAGGAGGGCAGTTAGAATCAGCTCCAGTAAAAATTAGGTGTGTCCTTTTTGGCTCCTGATGATCTGTTAATGTAGCCCTGATTTTGGGCATCCACGATGCTTGGCCTTGCATCATTCACCAGAGCTTAATTAACTAAGGAGCCTGGCTTGTTTAGCCTAGCAAAGGGGGATATAATTGCAATCTATAAATAAATACTTCAGGGGGTGAACACATGGGGAGGAGGAAAGAGCTGTTTAAAGATAAAGGACAATGCTGGCACAAGAACAAATGGGTATAAACTAGCCGTGCATACATTTAGGCTCGGGATTGTCAGGTTTCTAATGCTGAGAGCATTGATGTTCTGTGAAGGCCTCCCAATGGGTTTGGTAAGGCCAAAACCCAAGCTGGTTTTAAGAGGCAGTTAGACACATTTACTCAATGGATTGTATAAAAGGGCTGGCTGTACAAGCAGGGAGCTGGACTTGAGAAGCCCAGAAGGAATGTCCTGAGGTTGCAGTAAGTGCAGGATGAGTTTCAGCTAACCAGTTGCAGGGCCCAATAGGAGCAAGGTAGGAAAGAACTGGAAGACTAATAAAACCTGAGAAATTTAAACTGCACCTTCATTGCATAGTGGGCAGATTATCAATCCAGGTAAAACTGGAACCTGAAACCCTCTCCAGTGACTAGGCTGGCTTGGTTTAAAGAAATTTGTGGGGGCAGGAGGAGATTATCAATAACAGCCCATAAAAAGAGTCTGTGATTAGTTTTTGTGGAGACATAGGCAAGAGAAAAGAAATAATGACTGGTTTTCCTGTGAGCAGGTTGAGGTTGGGAAGCCCACAGTTCTGTCTTGCCATCCTCAGAGGCAAAAAGATCTCATGAGCCAGAAAACCTTCAGCTATGAGAACATCTTGTCATGTTCTCCAGTGGAGTTACAGCTCAGCCTGACCTCAGGCTGAGACCAATACATGGTGCCCCTGCATGCAGTAATCCTCTATCCAGTCATTTGCCAGACAGTGGGTGTCTTTCCCTGTGGCTATCCTGCAAAACAGTTAGAGTAAGAGAGACCTTGACCCTTGACTAAGGCATGCTGGAGAGGCAGCTGTCCAAATCTTAGCCGCCTTATCCAACTGGAAGCTATTACAATAAATCACACACTCCAGTTTACACCACCAGCACAAACAAGATAATGGACCTTATACCAGGGAAAAAAACTGTTGTAATATAGCACTTTGTTTCATCCTTTTCCTGCTGGGAGCAGAGGGATGAAGGACAGCCAGCAGAGACGAGACAGCTATACAACTGGCACAGACCTCCCTTGTATTAAAGGAATTTTCCTGTGGGAATCTCCTGCCTGTTTGAGTTCTCTCTGTGCTCCATAACCAGCGCAAAGCAAATTTAGCAGAGACCAGAGAATCCATCTTAAAATGCCTTAGGGGTGACAAAGAATATGGTATAAATGGAACTGCAGCAATGTCTCTTCTAATTCTTGTAATCTGTCACCCAGCTGCAGCAGTGATAGGTGCTTTAGAAATCCACAGACAGTCTGAGTATGATTTGATCACATTAGTGGTGGCCCATGCATCAAGAGATTCAAAGGTTTTATTCAGAAAGGCATTAAAATAAAAATGGTTGTGCTTCCAAATCTCTTTTGTCTGGGAAGAAGATATCTCCTAAGGCTGGCTTTACTCCTGACATTTCTCATTTTTTGCTTTTCCCTACAGATCAGAAATATAACACGAAATGCCTCGTCTTGCTATTTTCATCATTCAGCCGTTGGTCTCGGCAGGAATCTGAGGCAGTGAGGGTGGGAGGTGATGAGCTGAGTCAGGTCTGAAATGTGGTTCCTTGCAAAAGAGGGATGTAGATGTGGCTTCTGTTCAAGTCACCGGTTCAGGTCTTCTTGATGCTGAAAGGTGACAGCTGTTACACGCTGTCTTGAAACGAGGTACAGGGTTTCCATCCAATTACTAGCTAACTTTATGCAGTAGTCTAGGAAGGTGAGAACTGAATGAATGAAAGCACCAACAAGCTGGCTGGGGAACAGCACACAGGGGAAGCTTGTCCTGTCACTACTCGCATTTTCCTGGCTGTTGTGAAGCTTAGACATTTCTCTTCCTTCAGGTCTAAAGTTCTTGGCTTGGTAACCTTCATCAAGTTGAATCGACTTAAAAAAATAGAAATGATGAGGAAAAAAATTGATTTTCCTTTGAGGGGGGCTTTTATTTGAGATGCAAACTAATACTTTTCCTTTGACCTCCCAAAACTGAAGAGAATTTATTGGTCATTTTCACATTTTTAACTGACATTCTGATTTTCTTCACAAAAACACTTCAAACATAGAAAACCTCAATAAATCTCTAAAGCACACAGTTAAAAATGTTCACATGGGACGTATAATTGTAACTCTGGATTTGTACAATTCATGCTTATGGTCAGTCATGTCAGGCTTTAAGGAATCTACCACTTCAGCCATCTCGAAAAGGCAGTAAATCTAGATTATGCATTGAAAGTGCTCAGGGAGTCTGGGTATTTACACCAATGAAATGCCAAAATATTTTACTGACAGGGTCCATTTTTTACATTCTTTTACTAGCAGTTAATTTTTTTTCTGTATATTTATATATATTTTAATGCTGACAGTTATATTTTGACTATTCTTAGTTTGCAACTGGCTAGGCCTCCTCTAGTCAAAACAGGAGTCTGAACAATGTCAGGTACATGGCACCCTGGGCAGGAGGCAGTGGATATCTCACAGATAATGTGCGCAGCCTGGACTGAATATACTATCGAGAGCTACATCTTGGGAAGCTCTGCAAACCTTTCCATGGGAGTGACACATTGGAATGCTGCTGCTCAAGAGTCTGTGTCAGCGCCTGGTGTCCCCACACGTGGCCAGAGCTGTGGCACCGTGGCAGTGAAAGGGGTGACTCAGTAGGGAGTATTTCTTCTGCGTCAGAACTTTGAAGTACCCAAGGGCTGTACTCAGAAAGGTAGACTGAAGCCTCTAAGGGGTGTCTACCTGTCCTGGTTTGATGTAAAAAAGAACTAACTTTCTGTTCTGTAATTTTACATCTTAGCTAGCCATCTTCTAACTCCCTGAAATTAATGGCGTATTTTGGAGAAAACTGCTCGTTCTCAGAGTGATAAGACCACTGTTTGCACTTTATGCCAAGGGATGGTATGCAGAGAGGCTCTTGCTTACACTTACTGCTGTAACAGCCAAGGTCAGCCAATTTTTGCCGCGTTGGAGGGTCAGAAATGGAAAAAGCATAGAGGGGTCACACTTTTAGGGGAGGAGCGGACAAGACAGGTGACCCAAACCCAAACCTGACCAACTGGGGTATTCAATCCCATCTGCCCCATGCTCAGTATAAAAGCTGAGGGATCAAAGTGTCAGCTCTTTTTTCTTCAGTAGCTGACTTCTGAAGAGGACCCTGCCTGTTCATCTGCCTTTGATCCCAATCCATGTGTTCCTGACTCCAAATCCCATTTCCAACCATTGCTGAATCCAGTCTGAGACTTCCCCAGTGCCTGCCAGGGATGTGACTGTCATCCTGGGAACTTGATATGGTTTTGTATATATTGCATCTATTTCATTATTTTTTTTTAATTTTAATATTAATACTTCATTAAAGCAGTTTAGTTCATTCTAAACTAATATATCTCTTTATCTCTTCCTCTCCTCCCTTTTTTCTGGGGGGGAAGGGCTATCTGTCAGTCTGGTTTTGGTAAATTTGGCTGAAACCATGACATTACCATATAGTGCAGTTAAGAGATGTCCAAGTCAACCCTAGTACCCAAAGCAGTGCAGACATAACAGCTCTCTCACTGGGCTCCTTAACCTGACTTTTAAATGCATGCATCTAACATGGCTACATTTCTTCCCTGACCCAAATTAGCTCTCCTATCTAATTTCGAGCATGTCTATATGATATTGCTTGGTGCTACACAGGCACCACTAGTAGCTCTCTCTACTGGAAGGGTGCCAGGAGCACATTTTATTTACAGATGGAAATCACTTACAAGAAGCCAAATTCCTTCTGGATTGACAATGAAGTCACACAAAACTGATGCATAAATGATTTAAATGTAGGTAACTAACTCAGACCAAGCTCATTCTGACTAAAGGAAGAGTGGGAGCTCACTCAGGGAGCTGAGATCCAGCCTCAGCCACTTGACCACTCCAAATGGTAAATGTTATGAGGTTTCTGATGGTGTTTTTAAACTGTTCATGGTGTTTTAATTCTAACAGCCAACACCTCAGTACCCTCACCTGGGGCTCCCCCTACCCTGCCCATGGCCCAGGACCCCATTTCAGTTCCCCCAGGGCCATCTGTCCCTGCATCAGCCACACCACAGAATGCCAGTCTCCAGCTCCCCGCAGGACAGCTGACATCACACCCAGCCTTGGCCTGTACTCATTCCCTGAGAGGTGCTGGGGCTGCCCTGGTGCCTCCAGCTGGGGTGGAGGGATGAGCTGGGCTGGCAGCTATGCCCTGTCACCCCACGGGGTTCCCTGCAGCTCCTTGTGACCCATTCTGCTGTGCTCTGGTGCTGACTCCTCTGCACTCAGCAACTGCTGCCTGGCTCTTTCCTCCAGGTCAAGATGTTAAGAAGGAAGGAGAAACTCCTTTGATGACCAGCTAATGCCACCATTACTACACTGCAAAGCAAAAACAATCTGATGATCATGGTCTCCTTCCTCCTCCTCAGAGCCCAGGGTATGCACTCAAAGGCATAATTGAATATAAGACATAGACTGAACCCCTGGCAGAAACAGAAACTGCTTTTGGATTTGAAAGACCAGCTACCCTCTCACCCCATCATAAAAGTTTGATTTTATTGTATTGTCCATTTGCCCCTCTGAACGGCTCTCACTTCTTCTTTGTGTCCTTCTAGCGCACCAATATGCTTCTTCCTTGCTATGAAGAGGATACCCTGAGCTTGTTTCTTTCAAACTGTTTCTCAGCCCACCTTTTGCTGTGGTGTCCCTGTGAATTAGTTACCAACTTTAGTGATTTAGAAGTTAGTGAATCCACTATGGGATTTTTTGTTTCCTATGTATTTACAAATACCTGGCATAGCAAGTGAGACAAACTCAAAAAGATACTCCTAGATCTGTGTCTCTCTCCAGGTATGATATGGTAGATACGGATGACTTTACTCTGTACCCTAGGGAACAGTTTTGGTATCAAGCAGTTTTGGAAAAAAATACAGACATTCAGAGAGTAGAAAGCATTAGAAAAGCCTGCTTCTGCCAGAGGCAGAAGATGATTATGGCACTAGAGGTCATGCAGTCAACCCTCCCTTTCTTTTCCTCCTTACCTGCTCCCTTAAATCCAAGTTGCTGGAATGAATCAGCGGATCAAATAGCAGATCATGACTGACATGCCTTCTCCAGGCAAAGGAGGCCCAGACCAAGCCAGAAGCTATACTGGCAAGGTTTAGGAGGAGGCTTCAGGTTTCCCCTGAAGGTCTTTCCGTACAATGCTGGGCTGAGGCACATTATTTTACCTCTGCCAGCCAAAAGCCAGAGGGACGTCGTGCTCACCTAATGTTAGACATCAAAGCAGTGACACAGATGGAAGACAACTAACCGTGTTCAAGACCTGCAGTATTACAGAAATGTTTGAGTAACAGCATTGTGTAAGCATGATGATCTCTGAGCCTGAGAAGAAGTCTACTCTGGTGTCAGGAGAGCCACTAACTCTTAGGTACTGCAGTAATGTCAACAGCAACAGACTCGTCCTGTGGGGAGGCAGCCTGGCGTGCTTTCTCATGGCACTTCTGGGCACCATTAAAAACAAATCCCAACTGTAGCAATGGTGCAGCACACAGCGGTGCTTGTAAGGGATCTGTCTTTGTTTTCAGGCATAGCCATACGATCTGGGCCTGTATGGATGGCACGTATAGCCATGTGGAAGATTTCATTCTTTCCAGCTGCTCCTTATTACCATTTGCTTTCAGTAATTTCAAGGCATACTGTAGCTGCCTTTTCCAAGTCTCTGTCAGACTTCTTCCAGACAGAGGGATTCAGGTGGCTTTAGTTGTTCCAATTTTTATTTTTTTTTCCAAAGAAATTGGAGTTCTTCTAATACAGTGTAATAAGGGCACTGTGTCCCCAGGAGGGACTAATTCTCTTTTCCTGGCCCAGTGCTGGAGGTAGGTAAGTTACAAAACCAATTCTGCAATCTGTGGCTACTGTTGCACGCTGGAGCTGGCACTCACAGGGGAAGGTTTAGAAATAAATTGCCTATTTACAAAGGAAGCCCAGTGTAGTCAGGACCGGCTTGTTCCATAAGGAGTACAGCAGGCTCCTGCAGCACTGCTAAAATAACAGGAAGAGTAAGAGGGACTGCTGCAGGAATGAGTTGTGGGCGTCCAGAAAGCCTGAAGGAGGCAGCGATTTTGTGGGCTGCACAAGGGCAGCCGTCACCTCCGGCCGGCCGGGGAGCAGGCAGAGTGCGATGCAGAGCCAGCCATCTTGTTTCCAGCCAGGCTCCAAAACCCACGTTTGCCAAGTAAGAAGGAACAAAAATGTGTTTAAGCAAAAGATTTAATTTCCCAATGTCTACAGGGAAATCAACAGACAATGGGAAGCAACATAAAAAACATATACATGAAAGACTGTTATTTAAAACCAGTTGACATAGTCATTTGCAGTGGAATCTGGCTGGCTGTAGCCAGTATTTAATTCAAAAATTCCTCAGGAATGAAGGTCTTTTGCAGGCCAGCTTTATTTGGCTGGGGTTGGGCTTTGCTTTTTCCCACATCCCGCCCGCTGAAGTTAGAGGTTGATGGCAGGGAGCCTGATTCCTCTGCCTCTTCCTGTGCCGGACACAGCCAGCCAGCATCACCTCTTTTTTAAATTGTCTGCTAAAACTGCTGTGTGCAACAGAAGCTGGAGTTGGGAAGGGAAGGAACAGGAATATATGCTCTCCCTTGTGAGAACAGAGCAAAAAATTACCTGAAGGACGATCCATAAGGAGTCAAATTAAAAAACTCATGTACAGTCCAGAAACGGCTATGTATGGTCTCATGGCACTAACAACTTTTCTGCCTGATACCCCGTAAGATGTTAAGTGCTGCAAAAAGCATCTTTCTCACATAGCAGACAGCAGCAGCAACACACTTGCGGCTAGCACTCCACATAGGATATGAAAATAATGACATAGCTAAAGAACCTTTTTAAAGAACTGAGCAAGAACCATTACATGATAATTTTCTACCCTCTAAGATGTGCAGTCGAACTAGGGGCACTTAGAAAGTGTGGCTTTACAAATGAGGGGTGCAAAAATTAGTCCTACTAAAACGTTCAGCAACACATGAAGCCAAGTAGAGAGTACACAGCAGGCTGATGTGGTTGAGCTATTCCCACATAAAGCCCCTCATACCATAGCAGTAAGGTAACGAACCCAAATCCATCCTTAAATCAGTAAAACACCCCACTACACTTCTCCTCTCTCTTGTACACCTCACTCACTCTCTTTCTGCCCCCTGGGATGTTCAGCTCTAAGGCTGCTAAATCCAAGGTATTGTCTCTTCTTGACTCTAGCAGGCTGGGGCAGGGGAGAGGATGGGGGGGTGCAGCTGAGACAGCAACTCCAGATGTGCTTTTTCTATTCTTTGAAACTGTTCATTGGAAAAACAAAAAGCCCTGCGTTGCTATGGAGACAGTATCTCTGGCACTGATGTACCCAGTGGGCGGCAGCAGCTTCCTGGCTGGGGAGACGCCCAAGGCCCGGTACTTGTGCAAGCTCCTCACTGCTGGGCACGCTCTGAAGCACAGGGCTCAGCCTGGATGATAGGCAGGGCTTTCTCGAGGTGGCCAAGAAAATTATAAAGTGGTGGACCCAAGGATCAGGGGATTTTACACCTGGAAAGATATGTCAAAGCGAGACTAAGGTGAATTTGGAGGCAGGGAAAAGCTGTACAAAACCCTGAGAGGCAGCGCACAAAGAATGCTGGTAGCGCTTCTCGAGATGAAAACACTTTTAGATGTTTGAATTGTTGTATTTATAGGGACAAAACTAGGAATAGTGGAGAAACTAAGCACGATCTTTTTGCAGAAATTTTTTTTTCCTAGGAAAGTAGTGGAAACACCATCTTTTGAATCATTTAGAACTTGTATCTGCACTTGGTAAAGGAAATGATCCTCTGTCGGTCCCCAGGAGACACATGAAATGAGACCAATTAGGGCTTTTCCCTCTCCATATACTAGGGCTGTGCAAAGACATACTTTATCCTTATTATCTTTGAAAGTGAAAATGAATAGGGTGTGCCCCAGCTGAATTAAAATCAGGGCTGGCATTATGTAAAAAGCCAGAGTAGATGATCTGTTCTGTCCTTAAAATCTCTGAAAACATGAGCACAGGGTTCCCAGACTGACTGGGAATATCTGCTCATGAAGGCCAGTCTTAACAGCGTCCACTTGATGCAGCCTCTGAGGACGGTGAGAACAGTAGGTAATCCATCTGGCCATGGGTATATTGTGGTATAACAGTGAAAGACGTTTCCTTGAACCAGGGAAGTGATCCCTAAAACCTGAAACTTCTCTCTGGTTTAAGTGTATACTGTGTTTTACACATCTGACTACCACTCCTTTCCCAAGCAGATACTACTAATGATCAGAGATTATCCAGACGATATTACTAACGTAAGAAACAGGCCACTTTCATTCCTGGCATAAAATGGTGCATCCTAATTGAACTCAGAGAAGTCACAGAACTGTAAGAACATTACTCTGACTCTTTGGCTCTGCCATGGGCAGTAGGACAGGGATCCACAAAGTGGACAGAGGAACTCTGCTAGTAAAGATTAGGCCGTGGGACTGCTAGAAGAATGGTGGTGTGGGTTGCCCTATGGCACAGATGTAGATGTGACCTTCTGGATGTGCTCACAAGAACCCTGGGAAAGGTCTGGAGTGTTGCCCACTCTCATCTACATTTTTTCTCCCCAAAGCAGTTATGCTTCATTACTGTTCAAGAAACTGAGAACGGCTGTTGACAGGAAGAAGCCCTATTAGCAGAGACACCCTCCTGGAGGTGGTAAGGAACAGACATTAGGCTGCTGTCTAAATCATGCAGCAGTCCAGCTGGCCAGGGCTTATTCCTCCTGACATCTGCTTTCTGAGGTACTGCCATCCATATTAGATTCCGTCAAAAGCCATTTTGCCACCAAGCTGCGTAGCTTCCTGGGACGTGTGTTGCTGCAGGGGGCCCTCCATGCTCCATCCATCGTCCCGGAGAGATGACAACCACCCCAACAGCAGAGACTAGGGGGATTACAACACCTTTATTCAGAAGCATTGAAGATCTCCCCCCCCCATGGAGATACTCTGCCTTTGGCTGGCTAAAATGGAACAAACCCATAATTTGCTACTGCAGAATTAGTAATGCAGACACTCGTGATGTTTGCTCTGAAGCCAGCTGACACAGGACAGTGTTCCCATTGGGGCTCAGCCACAGAGGTGTCCGACTGGACCTTCTCAGAGGAGTCCAAGGTAAATAGGTGCTACAGGATGGGGCACTGAGAGCTCAGCAGGTGGTGAGGAGTGATCCCACAAACCAGTGCTGTGCTGTGCACACGGTATAGCTAGAAGACCCATCTTGTTTTCAAAATTGAAATTCTTCTCCTGGCCCTGAAATAATGCATGGCTCTGCTGGAGAACCGTGGTGTTAATTGGTATTCCGATTAGACCAACTTAATTTTGCTTCCTAAATTTTCCATATCATAGATTGTTGGATGTAGCATCCTGCTACTTCAAATGTTGCACAGCGTTGCTATGCTGTTAAATAACTTCCTTCTTCCTTGCCAGAAATAGCTGCATTTCAATAGCGACTGAAGAGATCCTAGTATTTATAGTCTCTAGAGCTTCTAGTTGGGATCACTGAGATGTGTAAACATAAATCTGTGACTTGATTTTGCTGTCTGGAGAAGAAGCAGTTAATAGGGAGTAGTATCCAGTATGGGCAATTTAGCCACTCTACCCTACCTGCCAGGTAAAGGACATTTCTGCCCAACCACTCTCTCCTCCACCTTTTCCACTGATCTTTATATTCAGACAGCCTCAGAGACACTCCTCCAGAGCCTGAAGAAGACAGGAGCTTCACTAGCGCTCTTGTAAGCTCTGTTTTAGACTCTGTGACAGCATAGTGAGTTGTTTCAGAACTCCAGCAGGCTCATGATGTTCCCCTTCCTTGGGAGTCAGCCCGCTGAACAGTAACAGGTAACAAGACCAGTCAGAGTCACTGGCAGGGCTACTGGGAGAGTATTGCTGCAGGCAGGAGTGTCTGGGGAGGTGGATGTACCCAGCCAGACAGTGAGCTGTGTTCACTCACCCGAGGGCTGATTGAGCTCAGAGGTGGTACATGAGACCTTGGCCCCTCTCCAGCTCTAGCCTTCCCCCTCACTCGGGAATAGTGGCACGGGTTAAAAGCAGCCCTGAAGGAAGCACAGCCTTACTTAACCACGCATGGAAATAAAGAACATCTACAGCAACATGGGGAATCGAGGGAGAGGAGGTGAAAGGAAGGAGGGAGATAGGAAAAGAGGGAGGGAAGGAGAGGATGGCAGGGGATCCTTTCCAGCCCTTCTTACAAGGTGCTGGATAATTCATGGCTCTTGTTTACACTGCTCCAGACCACATCACAGACATTCCCGGTTAATGGCTTCCATCTGGAGCAGCCATGTGCTGCCCAGCCTCCCCCTCACCATGCTGCGGTCCCTGCCAGCAGAGGAGTGTCTCCCTCCAGACCTTCCCACCCTCCTGCCTCTCACACACTGCTGTCACCAAGAGGATGGGTGCATGCGCCGTCCCTCCCTGAGACATTACTGTTGAATTTCCATGACCCAAGATAAGGGGGCTGGGATATACCTCAGCCAGCGGAAAGCCCTGTTAATGTGGGGCCCACAGGATGTTCTGGAAACGCGATGCAGGGACACCCAGTCGTTCTGCACAAGCTCAGCCTGAGTCCAGCAGGGATTATTAGCTCTGGCTCAGCATCAACCCTGCTGGACCTGGGCTGCTTCCCAACAGGACCACTCAAGTGTCTCCACATTGTGCTTCCCAGCACTCTGGGTTTGGGAGGGTTTATTAGCTTGGGAATGTTGCCAGACCTGAGCTGCCTTGCTGCATCTATACAGTGCTTGAACTAAGGAGAGCTTCACCCTGCTCCGAGCACAGTGGAAAGACACCTGCTTGGCTCTGAGGGAGCCCGGGTCTGGCCAGGTTGATGCTGAGCCAGGTTTAACAGGCCTTGCTGGATCCAGCAGGATTTGTGCAAAATCTCTCAGGTGTCTGCACCGTAGCTGCCAGCCCTCGCAGCTCCAGCGGTGTGGTCCAGAAACAACCCCGCTGGTTCTGCCCGGGGTGGGCTTATCGGGTTGGGCTCTGCATTTTGCTAAAGTGGCAAAGCCACTAAGAGACCTGAACTGGTTCTGGAAGCAGGGTGGCCACAGTCACACAGCACGGCACAAAGCCTCAGTTTCTGAGTCCTGCCAGACCTGGCCTGGCTCAACTTTCCCTACATCTGCGGTGAGGACCGCAGTACAGCGGCAGGGCTGTGTGTGGGCTCCAGGACCAACCACAACAGTGAGGATGCTGGATGACATGGTGAACAGTGGAAGTGGAATGGCCAGAAGAGACAGTGGCAAGGAGGGACTGCTGCAGATCTGGGTAAGATGCATCCAGAAGATCTAGCCCTCATTTGGCCCAGAGGACAGTAGTCTGGGCCTGAATTTATACTGTCATGACATGCAGAAAATTCAGTGAGGTTGGATTCAGACCCAGGCTACCAGGGCAGTTAAAGCCAATTTATTAATTCTGAGTGTCCTACAAGGTCTTGGAGGTGTGGTCATGGGTTAAAGGGAGAGACACTGGGAGATGAGCTCCTCATTCTGCTCTCTTTGTTTCTGTCGTGGTCTCTCTCACACTCTCTCTCAGCAAAGCAATATATTCCCAGCATCTGTCGAGTCTGATCTGCTCTGAGCTCCAATGAGAGGCAGGCGAGGAGCTGAGATGGGAATGAAACAGATTCCCGGTCCGTGACGAGGCGCTGAGACTCCTCATTGCGCCCCATGCGGGTTGCCCTGTCATAAATCATCGTTTGTCAAATTCAATAAGCATCTTTAACACAAAAATGACGCTATCTCCTGGGAGCCCCAAGTGCCTGAAATTCTGCACAGATGTGGAGATACCAAAATATGAGGGAAGGGGGGAGGACAGGGAGGGAGGAGGAAGGAGGACAGATTTTCCATGGCAGAAAGGGAATTTGTGTCTATCCTCTGCTCCCTCCCCATCCCCTCACCCCCTACCCCACCACCACACATGCAGCCATGCACGCTGTCTTCCTGGGAACGCTGCAGAACCAGCCCCTGGCACATGTTTTGCATCCTCTAAAAGGAGGAAACAGGCTGCGTATGCAACATGGAAAATCCATCCACTTTGGGGGTCCCAAGCCTACCACAAAGAGCCCCCCTGCCAGCCCAGGGACACGGGGAAGGGAGGAGGCCCCTGGGGAATGGCTTCCTGCCTTGGACAGAGCAGGTCATGGGTGTATTGCTTTAGAAATCACACTACTGCTGTTTCCACTCCCCCGCCAGCAAGATGAGAGCTGAAGTCTTGGTTAGACACCCCATCCCTTATTGTGCAACAACAGGAGGCAGGAGAATAGGGCCACCTCAGGGGGTTCAGCTGTGAAATCTCACTCCTGGCTGGAATGCACTGCATGCCGGCCGGAGCCAGGGACCAGCGCTATTGTAAAGAAGAAAAGGCTGAGTGCGTGCGCTGTGCGCGCCGGGGCTGAGAGCAGCCTCCAGTTATGCACGTACAGGTTGCACTGCGCTGAACATTATCCATGCCTAAAACACCACGTATAAATAGGGATATATGCAAATACCCATGACAACAGCCATCCTGCCTCCCCCTCGGGACTGCAGAGCTGGTCTCCAAAATGTAAAGTGAGAGTCTCTGAAGCTGCTCGAGCTGAGGTAGCAGACACGGGAGAGAGACCAGCGTTCTCTGCAGATCAGGCGCTCGGGGGACACAGACCACAACACGCTGTCACGGCCAGCTGAAGCCCAGCCCAGCTGCCCGAGATGCATCCCAGATGAGGTCCTGCTTACGTGACACCCACTGGGCTGGCTGACACCTGGTTGGGGGGGGATAAAGCGAGCTGGGACAGCCATGATCAGGGGCTTTTGCAAGGGGGGTTGGGTGCAGGGGGATGCTGTGACAGCAGGCTCAGAGGCAGGCTGAGCTGCACGTCTTTCTCTGCACCCACTCACACACACCCCTCTTGTCAATGAATCATTCAAATCACTGCAGACAAATCTCTAACCACCTATCGCCATTTATTCCTTCTAAGATGTGTCTGCTACAGAGCAGCCATTTTAGAAAGAGCGTGAAGCTTCCTGAAACCTTTCACAGAGGCTGTTTTGAATGCCTCCACTTGCTGAGCCTCACAGAAACCCCGATACCACAAACCTAATTGCTGAAGGTGCAGAAGGGCAGTATAGAAACAATTAAAATTCCAAGTAAGTATAAAAAAGATCTTCAGTACGTAAATATGCCTTGACTTTGAAGGTCAGGGTATTGATCCATCTGAAGGCTAGAAGCAAGCACTTTGTGCTGCACTTGTGATCCTCCCCTCGCTGTTATTATCATTATTGGCATTATTGCCGCAGTAGCGACACCTCAAGGACCTATTCAGGATCCAGATGCCATTACACAGGGGACACGGAATTCAAATGAAGAGACGTCTGATGAATAACCTGAATCAAACCCAAGTCAAACCTATACATGACAAAGCAAACACAGCAAACTCTTGTGAGTCGAGCTCTGCGCTGCTGCAGCCGGACTGCTCCCACCACCCAAGCAAGGCTGCTGGGGGGCTGTAGGATCTCTGCGCTGTATTGCAGTCTCTCCTGGAGCCAGGCTGTTGATACACCTGGGGACTAAGTCCATCCTGTGAATAACACTTACAAACATACCACAGATCTGTGCACTTGAAGCACCTTTGGGGCTGCTCCTCAATATGTTCCTCCTCTTTTTCCCCCAGAACTTTTGCACGAGTGAAGAGAGAGGAACAAGGCCATTTGTCTGGGAGCAGCCCCCTGTTCCCACCACATCTCTGACCATGTGCCTGATGCCAGGCGGTCCCCAGCAAGCGGCAACTTCACCCCCAGGCAGGTGGGAGGCGTGTGCCCGGGCGCTCGCTGCAGGCACGCACAGATGGAGAGTACGTGCCCTGAGCCCTGGCTCCCTGCACACACAGACAGCGAGCGTGGACCTTGTGCTATCGCTCTGTCCATGGAAGATGGCAAGTGCCTGGGCCATGGGCCACCTGGGCCATGGGCCCTGCCACAGAGCTCTGCCTTCTGCCCTGGCAGCTGTGGTACCGGGACTGCAGAGCGTGTTCCTGCCTGAGAGAAATGCAAGAGGCCTAATTTGATCCGAATGCACGTGAGGAGGAGAAGAAGGAAAGAGAAGCAGGACAGGTTGCTGCAGAGGCAGTGGGAATTCCTGGGAACTGGGTAATTGTTGAGGCAGCCACCTATGGATGGCGTTTCTGCAGCAGCAGTGGAATAACCTGAATTAACCCAAGGGAAGCTAGCTTGGGTGTGCCTCCGCGTGCTGCAAACACCCTCCACAAATCCAGTTTGGAGAGTATGCCCGGAGAAAACTGGGGAAAGACAGGCTATGGTATTATATAGGTCAGTTATTTCAGACATGGAAATTATTATCTGAAACTGGAGTGGGGGAAGGTAATCTTAAAGAAATAAATCAACTCTTTCCCTCACCATAATTCTTTGGCAGGAGCTTTCCAATAGCATAAAGCTGTCTTTTNAGGAAGATACCAGACTTGAAGACTGCTGGTGTGACGTGTCTGAATCTTGCCTAACTTCAGTCTTAGGCCAGGTAAATTTTGCTTGGTGAGTGAAGTAAATATTCTCCTTTAGACTACCTTCCCAAGGAAAGGAAGCTTATGTGAGTGTGCTGCCTACACACGTCGCTCCCTTATTACCTTTTTAGCACCGTGATGAGTTGCAGTTCAATTTGCAGAATTCTCAGGCAATTAAATCCCAGGGAAAATTCCACGGAATAAGTTTCATGAAAATGAATGGCTGGATAAAGTACTGCAACCCAAATTAGCGTCTCCACAGAGAGGAAGGTAGGGGCAGAATCTAACTGGTACACACTGGTGCAGCCAGCTGAGCAGTCAGCCTGCCTGTACTGGTGCCCAGTCAGCGGCAATGTGCATATGTGTAGTTTTCTACCCAAATGGGGTGTTGTAAAGATGTAGAGATGACACTCTATGGTTTAGGAAAAGGACCTGAGTCTACAGGAGACAAAGCATCGCTCACTCACAGAAGATTCTGTCAGCAGCACCGGTTGAAATCTGCTTGAGGGTCTGTGCTGCCAAAGGCCACCTCAGTAAAGACTAGGTGTCCCTAACTCTAAAATTAATGCAGGAGGGGAAAGGAAAAGATGTATGCAAATATTTTTAGCACATAACTCCACAATTAATGAACAAGATAGGCATATCGCACACATGCCCATAGATCTGTTCATATCCTTCATTTCTCCTAAACCTCTAGGGTACCGGCATAAGTTCACAAACACAAAGCAAAGGTCATGATGCTGACAAGATATCTTTATTGCTAGACAACTCCCCAACCCACCCATGATAAATTAAGGCCCGTATTCCTGTTTAACCCATAACCTTTGCAGTAGACCCTGAAGGTCAGCCACTGCAAGTTTTCCGACCTGGGGATGGGTACGGGTATGACATCCACATTCAAAGGTCCCTTCTCTTCCTATCGGATGCACCGATCAGTTCACACAGCCTCAGCAGCGCACCCATACCTCCCCCCGCCCCAGCACAGACAGACAGAATACTTGCACAAACGCACTGCAGTGGAGATAAAGCTAATAGTTGACATGCAAACACACGCCCAGACATGTGTTCCTTCCTCGAGATGCCCCCTCCCCCTTGTGCTTTACACATTATATAAGAATTTTATTCTGTAGTATGCTCTGAGGAAGGCGGCATTTTGCCAGATTTCAAAATGGCCTCATTTATCACCTAAATCCCCTATGAAAGCTAGGGAATAAGGTTTGTAAAACAGCCCAGATTAATGAGGCTGGATCTACATCTTAATAGCTTTTCGTGTGTGCACAGGACTTCACTCTGTGCTTGTGAGCAGTGTGTGCTTCTGTGGTTGATGGACTCTCTTTCCTCATCTCACCTGGCACATCTGCACGTGCTTGCCTTTCTGTCTCATTCTCTCATGTCCGTGTGCAGCACATAAAAACCTCCTTCTGTGGCTGTAGCCGGTTCATGCCGCACGCAGGTGAACTTCTCCCCGTGAGTACCTCCAATTTTGCAAACGCCATCTGTATAGGCAACCTATTTGTGCCAGGGTTTTCCTATCAGTTGTTATACTTTTGTGCGTGTTACAGTCACCACTTCAGTGCCGGCTCCTTAGGCAACAGAGGCCTATATTTCTTCCCTGTGTTGAGGGAATTTCATTTTGCTGCTATATATAAGAATTCTGCTGAAGTAATTAACAGAAACCTCCAGAGGCCTGGTTATGAAAACAAGGCTCCACGTGCCAGCTTCAGAGGAACCTTGTACTTCTTGCAAACTCCTCCAGGCAAGGAAGATATTGCAGCTGCACAGGGAACATAACCCAGGGCAGGGAACGGCAAGCACCACGGAGGTCCGTTTCGCAGTCCATGAAAACAGCTTTAGCAGAAAGCTGGAAAACACAGCAAATTAGAAAAGGAGGTTCCAGATGGGATCACAAAAGAAAAGGGCATCGGTTCCATCAACAGTGAAGATTAATTTTTAAATTACATCCTGAAAACCCCCTCCAAAAGCATTTGACCTGTGTCATTCTAGTGGCTCCATTCATCTCTTATGTGGGACAGAGGGAATAGTTGGAAATTCCCCTCACAGAGTTTCCCCTACGGCTCTTTCTCAGCTGCCTCTCCCTGGATTTCTTTCATCCTCTCCTTATCCATTTCTCCTTCCATCTCTCTGATGAGGAACTGCTGCTGCTGTTCTTTTCCTCCCCTCTCCCTCCCCCTGTCTGCTGTCAGCCATTTCACTTGGCTTTTTCTGCTCTTGCATTCACTAGAGCTGAATTCAGTGACAGCCCCTTGGCAATTTCCCTTTGCTGGTGACTCAGGTAATTGGATCTAGTGCCTTGGGGAGCTGCCAGGCATGATGTCACAGCTCTGCAGAAAAAAACACCCTATGTAATTGCTTGATACACCAGCCGATGTCTCATCCAGGGGAGGGAGGAACTCTGAGTTTGGGGGCTGCCAAGATTTCACAGACTCAAGACTCTCTGGTTGAGGTGAATAAAGAATTATCTTTATTTTTTGTTTTCTCAGGCTCTTACTTGTTTACTACGTGCTCATTAACTGTCCCTTGAGCAGGGAGTCTGAATGCTCATAATAAATACCGCAGTCCCTTTATGAAAAGAGAAGGACTGTGAACCTTTCATTAAACAAAAGAAAATGGGAATGAAACATCGATGTAGCACAAGAATGAACAGCTCTACACGCAGTGGTGTAACCCTGCATCAGGGTTTATTCTGCCCATTAGCAACATTTACCTACCAGTATTTCAATGCACTTGGATCCTTCAGTTCTTCCAAGATTGCAGGAAGACGTCTCTCTTTTCCTACATGTAAGGAGAGAATCAGGAGGACAGGCTAGGGATCAGAAGAGGTCAGTGTTAGTCTCAGGGTAGACATCAGAGAGTATCTGAAATCCATTAAATGAAGCAGCAAGATGAGAATGAGCTAATGGGTGATTCTTGCTAACGCACTAATAAAATGGAACTGAAGGTTTCTGGCTCTTCCCTGTACTGCCCCATCTTGTTTGGAAAAGAAACTCTTGGGAGTGGAGTGTTCAGAAGAAGTTGACTGTTCCAAGTCTTGCTTTTCAGATGTTTTATGTTGATCTTCCTTCTTTTGTAGACTTACGGAGTCCAGCCAGCTAAGATCTGGCAGGGCGAGATGTTTGGGCCTCAGCTCTCTTCCCACAGTTCATCTGCAAGGCTGAATTCATTGCTAGAGGTACTGATTGCTTTGCCAAGAGGAGGGGATGGGAGTATGAGAATTCAGAAAGGAAATCTTTGATTGTCTTCACTGCAGGAAATATTTTCCCCAAGCAAAATGGGGCCTGGATGTAACAAGGTGCTTACAAATGCCTCAAAAGACCTCACAAGAAAATTGAAGCCTTGTGTCAGATATGACCTGCTCTGGAACTCCAAAGTGAACAGACGGGTTTGCTGCAAGAGTGTTTTTGTCCTCTCCACTACTGCAGCTGAAGTGATATTGAGTAATCTGGAAAACTCAGCAAGTCCTGAGAAACAATCAATCATTTTTTGTAGAGGTCACATTTCCAGCTAGAAGAGATCCATCCTGACTTTCCACCATGCTCTGTCCAGTTCAGCAGATGATAATAACCATTCCACTGGACTGGTTCTCACACAAGCACAAATATCGTATTTCTCAGCTCTCTGTCATAGCTGTTTGTTCAGGCAGGTCACCAAAAGCTGGATTAGGTCTCTTGCCATGTTCTCTAACACCCTTGTATTTCTAATCCTGCCAGTCCAGGCCATCCCCTGGTCTTCTGTGGCTTTGATGAAGGGATGAAGTTTCCAGCTTTGCTGCCTTAGTCCAGCCCTCCTGGAGTGACTCACAAGTTTAGTTTCCTCTTTAGATGTTAGACCTGTGCAGTATTCAGTCTGTTCTGGGTGGCTTGGTAATGAATTTGACAGAGCCTAGAATAAAGGCAAGAGGGTTTCAGTTCCCATTTTTCCAGACTCTTACCTCCTCACACTCTGTGTCCCAATGGCACTCCAGTATATGGGGATCTAAGCGGTATCACAGCTGCAGAAACCTTCCAAGCTGATGGCACCGCTCCACTTCTGGAGAAAGCATTAGGAGAGAGAGGGGAGAAGAGGATACACCTATCTCTAGTCTCTCTTTAGGACCTCAGATAGATAGGCACATTATTTTTAGCTGGCTTGTCCTGGTGACTGTGCTCAGACCCTGGCAGCATGGCTGATATCGGTGAGATACAGTTCAGTATCTAGCAGGATAGTTAAGTGAGAGTCACTTCAACTGTTGAGGGACCAAAAATGGCCTTAGAATGATTTTTGAAAAGGTAAAAAAAGGGAGAGGGAGAGGCAAGTAATACACTCATTCTCACTGTGGTTAATATTTTTATCAGTTCTGTTATAGGGGAATTTAAGCACCAAGTGAAGAAGCAATTCGCTCTGGAGAAGCCATTTGCTCAAGGTCTGGGGAATGTCCCTCTGTACCTCAATGCTGCACAGGGAACTCAAGCAATCTCCACTGACATTTCCAAGACTGCACACACAACTTTCTCTGGTAGTGCATCCCAAAATAATGCACAAACATGTACATGATTTGTGACATGAAACACAAATCCGTACCATTTTACCCTCTCAGATTTCCTGCTCAGATCAACTGAGATGTTCAGGCTAGTTGTTCAGAGATACTTACTGCTTCTGATTTCTGCCCTTGAAATTCTACAGTCAACCAACAGAAGGTGTGTATGAATGGATGTAAGGCCCTGGAAGTAACAAGTGACCCATGAATAATCCATATATTTATCAGTGTAAAAACCACTGCTGTATCATGACCAGGCAGCAGCACAGCAGAGGAATTTGAACACCTCATTTGCGAGCTGGTGTGAGCACTGGAAGAAGTAGCCCCAGCAGCAGAACATACAAGGGAATACAAGCTATTCCCAATTGAAGGACTGTATCCAAAGGCAGCCTGGCCAACTGCCCTCAAAACCATTTTAGGAGACTCCAGTCTGCCAGTCTGAAGGCAGGGTCAGCATACAGGAGGGGGCACTGAGATCAAACCACCAGATAGCCAAAATACCAACATGACTACACGCTCAGCCCTAGGGCAGAGAACAATTGCAGCAGCTGACTGCCTCGGCAAGCCCAGAGATCAAAGAACAAAGTATTATTAATTACTGCCATTATAATCATTAGCATAGTACCCAGTAGTCCTGGTCATGGACCAGTACCCCACTGTGTTAGCCAGTGTGCAAACAGAGAAGAAAAGAATGGGCCCTGCCTAAGGAACACGGGGTTTAAATATTAAATGTGAGATGGCTGCAATGGGAACAGAGGGGACAAAGAAGTGACAGTGTCACAGATAGGGGAAAGCTGCTAGGAATCCAGACCAACAACTGCTGATGTCCATGAGGGCAGCCTCTGAATCATCTGGCAACAAACATCTTTGCTTAAAGGTCTTTATGATGCACTCTAGTTGAGAGAAATGGTTCATGCAGGTGCCAGATACCCATGGTTTGTCTCCTGAAACACAGCAGCTGAAGGCGTGTTTAGGTTATTCAAAGTAGTGAGGGGAGAATGGATCTACACCTGGACAAAGGCTGGTTGAACTCTGGACTGTGTGGGTGCTCTGCAATGCCCTCGCAATGCTTCCCAGCATGTGTTGCCTATTGTAATGCTGCTCAGAAGGGCAGAGACCACAAGCAATATCTCCCTGCTCACCAGGAGAAATGCACTATCTGTTCTCAGTCTAATTCCCATGGGTCCTACCTTCCAAAAGCCACATCACACCTGGCACTTCTTCTCCTCACAGGAGTGGTCCAAGGCTGAATAAGCTGCTCATCCTCAGGCGGCGCCAGGACTGGCGTGAGGCACATCTGGAGGTGACAACTGTTCCTGTCCCAGCTTCATGGAAAAAGATACCAGATACGTCTTGCCAATACTGAACTCTGCAGCGATCAGAGTCATGATCTGCCCCTGCACCAGAACAACTGTCTCTGTGTCACTTCTCCATCTTCCATCAATGACAACATCCATTCTATTTTTAAAATAGAAACAGACAGTCCATGTTCTTCCATATTTTTCCAGTCAATGTTATGACTAACAAATGGTAGCATTTGTGCTCTTCCTCTAGTATATCTCTGTGAGGAATTTACAATGTTTCAGACATCAATTAATGTAATCTCCCTGTTTCTAATCTCACATCTCCCTGTCAAGGCCCACATTTCCCCTGTGTCACCAATGGAGATGATGGTGCCTCATGCATGGTATGATTTACTCAGAGCCACATGGCCAGTCAATGGTGACACTGGAATTTAAAGGCAGAAAAGACATGCCTGTCCACACTGGGTCTTCCAGCTCTGGGCAGAATTCTCCCATTCCCATGTGATTCCCTTATAACCACATCTGTGAAAATGTCCTGCTTAAAGCTTCCTTTTAATCTTTCTTCTGATGTCTCCACATTCTTATTTTGTAATGGTCATGCTCACATTTCTCTCATTTTCCCAAAGTTCTAAAAACTTCCTCAGGGGTGATTTTTTCCCCTTTAAGAAGAGATTCCAGCCATTTCTTGGAAATCTCTTTATTTTATATACCTCTAGGTCAGATTGTTGGATAGGGCCTATTCCTCAGTATCTGGACATCTCATAATCTATAAAATATTTATAATGACAATATCCCATGAAGGAAGTAGATATTACTCTCTGCATTTTAAAGTTTGGAAGTGGAGGCATTGAGGAACTAAGCATAGCCACTAGCCGGTGCTAAGCATTCATACACCAAAAGTCAAAGACTAGACTAATGAGACATTTTCAAATAGTAATGTTGCTGCTCATTTTCTAAGACTGATTCCTGAAGCTGTTAAGGGGTCAATTCTTCCATCTTTTATCTTTTGTTATGAGGATGTGTCCACGTAATGAATCCTGAAAACGCAGACTCTCATGACTCCAGGAAAAAAAGCTTGAAGAACAGCTGCACAAAAGGAGACTGTCCCATGCTTTCCAAAATGCCCACAAGGAGATATCCCAACAGCAAGTAGGAGGGCAACTGCCTCAGCAGTTTTCTGCCCAAGATGGTCCACAAGGGATGAGATTTGATTAATAAGGGCAATACTTCCTTATATTAAATACTCATGTGCTTTCCTGAAATACAGTATTCCGTTGGCACTGCTGGGAGCAGAAAACCAAGTTAGGTGATTCTGATCCAGTAGGACATTTCTTATAATGTTATATAGGTTTGGAAAACTGTAAAAACATTTATGTTTATTAAATCCATTACTACTGGATTTGAATAACACAAGGAAATGTAAATCCAGATAAAAGGACGTCTTTTTTTGAAATAGCAATTCATGAAACCTCAACTTTTTTTTGCAACCCTTCTTTATTCCTTTACCTTTCGCTTTATACTGCACTGGAATACTTTTCACTGTATCTCCTTTAACTTCCTGATGTTGCCATTAGTAATGACACAGGAACGGCATGGTGGCCTATGCCATACGATGTGTGTGCAGACCACAGATCTGTAGCCATTCTTCATATGCACAGTCCCAAATGAAGGGCCATATCATCTCCTTCCTTCAGTCAAAGGCTGCAGACTCTGTTCCCCACTGATCAGTTGCCTTGCCTGGACACCAAAATATGTCAACAAAGGCAAAATAAAGAGATATCAGTGTATCCATCTTATTTTATGGGATGAAAATGAGAAGCTGGATGCCTAGCTAAGGAAGTATTTAGAGTCCACATGGTCTGGTCATATGAGTGAAAAATGTGTGTGTCTAGGAACAAGGCAATTAAAAGGAGGAATGAGGAACTTTCTGAGGCAGGCAAGCATCCCAACTGACTGACCAGCTGCCCAAAAGCTGAAATAAACTGCTCACCTCATGCATTTCATAACCAAAGAAACAGAATGGCACCCCAAAGGACATGTTATCCTCTGGTATTTCAACTCATTAGAAATATACCTTGCAAACAGGCAAACTGTCCTCTTGGCATTGTGGAAGACGCCTAGATGACTAATTTCCACAAGGTTGTAGGGTTTAGAAAGCTAATGTCAGGTAAGGTGGATGCCACCCTGAATCTTTAATTTTGATTTCTGTTTAATAAACTTCAGAATACGAAGACAATTCTAGCACACAGGAGAAAATAACCTGATGTGTGCAAATATTTACAAAGCTAAACAGCACACTGTGTGGCTTCTGGGCTGCTCAGCCTGGCATTAATTCTGTGAAACTGGGAAGCAGTCAGTGAAGTATAAAAAGAAGGTGGTGTGATTGATACCAAACAATGTAACAATATGGAATATCTTGTCCCATCTTAACGTTGGTTTTGCTGCATTTAAAATTTGCTTGGTAGAATAACTGGTACTATATAATATATTTAGGTTTCTGTAAGGCAGCTGACTTTGTTCTGGCATTTGATGAAAAATAGCACTACGCAAATCAATGCTGCCCTTATTTAACAAATTCAATTCCTGCTCAACTGATATATCATGAAAAAGTGATTGTAAATAGGGAATCCTCATTATATATGAGTTATTCTACTGAGCACCTAAGAAATCTGTTTTGGGCACAAAACTACTCAATATCTCTATCAATTAACTAAAAGAAAAACCGAGAATCCATTTGTATGACAGAAGAATTGGCAGAGGAATAAATAATGATGGGACATAGTAGCTAAAAAGATCTATCTGGAAAGCTTCATAATGTGGGCTTATCTGAACAGCACGTCAGTTGACTACAGTCAAGTGTAAAGACATATATCTAGCACAAGAATTTCCAAAACAGGAATGTTTCCAGGACCGCAGGGACATGGAAAAATATTTACGGATTATGAGAGGAAACCAAATACACATATCTGAAGAAAGGATGCTGATCAGCTGGAAAGGGTTCTGAGGCAAGATACAGGTATAATATGAGAACCATAAAACATCCCTCCGTGACAACTGGGATGCTTAATCTGTTTATTTAAGGTAGTTTGCAGTCTCTAAATGGATACAGAGCAAAGAGTTGTGCTAGTACTTGACCTTACCATTTTTAAGGAAAAGGTGCTATCAGTATTTAGTGGCTTGAATCAGGCACAAGGTAGATTTAGATAAACATCAAAAAAGTTTAACAGTGAGGTCAATTATCTTGTCCAGAATGCAGGAGAATTTCTGCTGTTTGAGTTCTTTAACTCAAGAGGGAGCTTAAAAATATGCCCACTCAGCCCTGGATCATCCCTTACATGATCCAGAAACACCTGGTGAGGATCTATGGTTTGTGCTACGGTTTGTTCCCCAGCACAAAGTGACCTCTACGGTTTTTACGTTCTTCAGCTGGTCCCTTGTGGGACAATTAGTGCTAAAGGACATGGGGAGAGGGGTGGGAGCTAGGTGTCCTTATACCATCAGTTGAATCAGTTGAACAGGGATTCAGAACAGAGGAGTACCAAATTCAGGAAAACACAACATGGTCAGAGGACTGACCGATCCCCTCTCCCTCCTTGGGCTTCACTGCACAGCCCCTCTCTAAGCCCTGCCTACCCTGAACCACCTGCCACAACCCAGGTGCCAGGGATGTGGTGGAGATGCAAAGCAGAGCAACACCCAGCTCACTATCTTACCAACACTGGCTTTTCAGAACTAGCAACTATGTCCATCAGTGAAGTCACTCCAAACAACTCTGTGTTCAGTAGCAAGGAAGAATTTTTACAAAGTACTTTCTTCTGAATCTTTTTAATAGCTGCCTTTGGAGTAAGGGAATAATGACCCTTATCTTACATCAGCACATTAACCTCTTGTAGCCCTGTCCCATGCCAAAGACAACTTAACATCTTTGTCAAGAGATGTAAACATGAAATTAGGAACCTCATGTTAGATCATAAATTCTGACCATAGTTATCTGAGATATGGATTTTTAATACTTTAATAAATCAACAGCTATTTCAGTAGGAGGCAGCATAGGTCTCATCTACTTGAAGCATCTGTGCTAGAACCAGGGCCTGCATGCCCATGACTGCACAATTTGGCTGAGGAAGAAGATGGCAGAACTGCAAAGCCTCTGACTTGTGGCTTTTCCACAGCCAGGACTTGTGGCGTTATTCATTGGGAGGATGACATAGTGAGAGCTGCAGCAACAGAATCACAGGGAGGCTATTTAAGAGGGAAAATCATAAAATTGCTATATGGAAATGCAGAAAACATTTGAAAGTAACTCGTGTGTGTGTGTGTGTGTGTGTGAGGACCTTAGTAGTTCTTTACCTATGTCCAGGGGAGAATATTCACATACTCGTGTAACTCTCTTTCCTCGCTGAATACCTGATGAGTGTGTGACAAGAAGTGAGTGCGTGTGTGTGTACCTGCAAGGATTTCTTCTCCTCCTTTTATGTTTTATAGAAGCTGACAATCACAGCTCTGGCTGCCAATTTGAAATGACCCCAAGTCTGACACCGTGCAGCCCTTTGAAATGCATCATTCTGATTCTGGGATTTGATATGGGCTGAGTTTTTTTAGTTGTTGCTGCTTCTGTTGTCGCAAGCTCCAGTGCACATACTTCATTTAGTCTCTACTCTCTGTGTGACATATGACACTCAAAATGATAAGTGTGTGGCTACAGGTTTTGCCAACGAGAATCTGGGACACACATCAAGGCAAAAAACAGTCTTTCATCCCTAAGACTGACTGTGGCAGAAAACTTGATGGCTGCTGGCTCACATATGCTTAATCCCCTTATCCCCGAAAACTTTCTTAACCCATCTTCCCTTCAGCTGTCCAAACTCATCTCTTATGTTTGTGCTATACACAGACAAAATTAAAAATCTAGTGCCACACACAAAAATGTATTCCTTCTTCCAGATATATTATATTTGTGTAACAAAATCAGTTCACATATATAATTTATAACACATTTTCTTGGACTAGAGACACATGAGTTGGAAAGGCAAAGCTTGAGGCATAAATCTCACCACAGTAGCTGTACAGAAGCAGGCAGGTCAGGAGTGTGGAAGAGTGTGTAGGCTCCTTGTGGCCCATGTGGACACAAAAGCATGAGGTACCCTCTGGTCAAACCAGGAGAGGGTCTATACCATTTTGAGAGACAAATCAACAACCTCAGCTTAACCTATTCATGTGCCCCTACTTTGAGGTTGTGAGTAAAGTTCTATAGGTCTACTGAAAAAGCCTTACAAAATTGCCTTTTAATAAAAACATCAAGTAGAAATCTCTAATTTCATTCAAATAGTTAAGTAAATAGAAAGTCCTTCCATATAGGACAGGAAGGGTTTTCAGAGATCACAGTTGTTCTAAGGCAGTATATCTTAACAAGTGCTCACAGAGCTCGGTCTCATCTGTGGGGACACAAAGAAAGGTATGTCACTTGCCTTTACTGAATCAGGCCATTTCTCTGTTAACCAAAACCTTACAAATTCTGATCTAGGACCAGCACAGACCTGTATGGAGGCTCCTTTATAAAAGCTAGCCACCCATTTGACAGCAAACTACTTACCGAGAGCTCTTCCTTTAAAATGTATCTCCACAAATTATGCTCCTATTTCATGATGATTTAATTTACATCACATTTCTGCCATATGCTTAGACGAAGGTCAGATGAGACATTGTTGAAATCCTTACTGAAATCCAGACATAAATACCTATTATTTTGCCATTCACTGTGAGGCAGTTACGCTGTCAAAAAGGGATTTAGATTGCTTTGACATTATTTGTTCTTAACAAATGAACCCAGGTTGTCCTAGATTACCTTGATATCCTCTAGGTGCTTATGAATTGATTATTTGATAATTTATTCTGGTGTTCTTTCAGATATTGAAGCTAGCTGACTTGCTTACAATGTCAAAGTCTGCTTTTGCCCCTTTCTAAGCCGGGTGCTTCCCTGCCCTCTATTAATTCTCTTTAACCTCTCCATACATGTATTAATGCTGAGCAAGTGATTAAGTACTCTGCTCACCAGTGATGCTGCAATCAACCAGTATCTCACACTCCACTGTGAGTCATCACTTGTTAATACATTCCTGACTTGGAGACCTGTTGTGTATTACTGAACCCTGTGAGCTGCCATGCTTTCAGAAACATCTTTTGCTCATTTATTTCAGAACAGGAGTTATGGTTTACTGTCAAATTTCTCTTTAAATGTAGTGCAATATGGTCTGTAATACTAGATCTTGCTAACATTAAAATTCACCAAAGCATTTTGCAATTGAATCCTCGCTGACGAATGGGGATGCACCATGATTTTGCATACTTTATATATAGAAGAGGGAAAGAAGTTTTAGGTGGATTATAATATAGTACAGCAAAAATAAAACCAGATGGTCCTACCATAGGTGAAATAAAAACTGCTCATAGTTTATGGGAAAAAAATCTGGAAAAGTATTTTGCCCGTTGGTACGGCTAAAGTGCTACGAACAGCGCTGTGAGGCTCGCACTGTGTCAGAAGGCGGCTGGACAAGAGAATGTAGCAGCTGCTGAGCCACCATTCATTTAATGATAGGCACCATAAAATGCTGCTGGTTATGTGTTTTGTTTAGATTTTTTATGTTTTCATTTTAATCAACAGTGTGTTCCAGTATCACAAACCAATTAATGATTAACTACCCTTTTTGGAACCCTACTGACACAGACACTAGAGCAGTGCCACGACACTTCCAAGAATTACAATCCTATTAAGTCTCTTGCATTAGATGCTTGTGGGCCTTCAAAACGATGCACATAGGAGCAGAGATATCTCTCCCCATGCCAAACCCCTCATTCTGCCATTGCTATAATCTCACAGTGGCCCTAAGATCTGCCCAGTATTTGTAGATATTGGAGATGTTTGGTACTGGTATGCTGAGAGTTGTGGCATGACCTTGGAAAGAGTATTTCACTACACGGCACTAGAGAAAACATAATTTCAAAACTGCAGGATGGAAACATGAGAAAGGCTAAAAATTACATGACATAGCAGTCTTGTGATTTGGGGTGCCATGCCACATGGGTCCCTGCTGCCATCAAGTCAAATGCTCTTGTGAATGACATTAGAAAACAGCTGGGAACCCTGTGGCAGAGGAATTGATTTTGCTTATATATCAGACTGAAAGTCTGCCCAGAGCTCGACAGGCCTAAGCTGTATAAGCAGGGACATATCGATACAAGCATCTCAGTTTGTACTGTGCGGAATTCCTTTCTCTGTGTGCTCATAAACTCTCCCTGTAGAGTATCTGAGAGCAGAGCAATGCACGGCATCCCACTGGGCTGATCTTCTTTCCCACATCTCAGGGAAGGTAAAATATTTTTCTTCATTATAACTGATTTAATTGTAATTTTCAAGCTGTTTCTTTTCTCGCTCCCTCTCTCTCACTGCTTTAGCTCTTTTCACTCACGCTTTCTTTTTATCTTTTTTTTTTCTTTCACGTTCTTGTTTTTTCTTTGCTGTTTTCAGATCTCTCTTCAGTAAAGCCAGAGAAAGGAGATTTGTATCTTCAAGCAGAGTGATCTGTAAAGCCATGACCCTGCTGTAGAGAACGGTTTGTCTTTCATTATCCCTGGGTTCAGAGGAACAGTGCTATCAACATGCAAAGAAAGAGGCTTTTCTAAGATATTCTTGGATAGTTTCACAGGAGGCCTTGAAAATAAATGTCAAGACCTAGAATTGATGTAGAAGGTATTGGGGGTGAGGCTGAAGCCTTCTGAGGCTCCTCACATGACGACTCTGAAGGCAAAGGAAGCAGCTATCTCTGACCATCTCATGCAAATAAACATTCTTACAAACAGAGGATCCGTTTCACAGCCTCACTAAGTACCACTAGTGTCTGGGGTAAGAAAGTTTTGCTGAGGCTGGGTGTAGCAAGCTCTGCAGGCAGCCCCAGAAGAATGAATACACAAGTCCTCTCCCTGTCTGTGGGTTTGAAGGAGTTCAGTTGTCTGAGCTGCCAGCACCCTCATTACCATGACCAAGTCTGAACCTCTGCTGAGGACTGTCCAAGATTTCAGTGGTGGACTGGGGTACAGGCAGCAACTCTTCACGGGCCATTCTACTACCTTGCTTGAATATGGGAGGTTTGACACCAAGTAGTAGCTTGGGAGATCTGATTGCCCCAGAGATGATATTGGCAGGACTGGCTGTACAACAGTATGGCTGAGAGCACAGCAGAACTTGACCTCTTCTTCAAAGGCAGTGCTGCATTTCCTGTCAGCTGCAGCCTGAGCTGCTCCCAGGCATCCTTTACCAGCCATCCCCACCATAGCAGACACGGGTCTGAAATACCACTGGTGACTGATGCTTTGCAATACATCTAAAGGGTCTGTGACACCAAAATACTCTGAGTTGGAGAACGGGGCATGTTGAATAGCATCTTTAGTTCAGAGTGGACTTTCTTCAGTTTTGGTGATGGTGAGCTTCTGCAAGCAGCACCTGACAAAGTTCCCTGTAGTGTGAAGAGCAAATTGCTCTAGGGCCATAAAAACACTCCTGGGTAACAAAAAAGAGCATGATTCCGTTGTTATAACTGTAGATTTTTTTAAGGACAGCCTGCATGTAGCTGGATGGAGTGGAGGGAATGAGCCTCACCATACATGGCTTTCACCATCCATGGAGGCACACTGTCTGAGTGCTATAATGCTTTACTACAAGCCAACTGCAGCTTCCAAGTCTGCACATGCAAGTAATTAAGAAAATTAATGGGTGCAATGCTTTCTTCTCCTCTATTTTCTACAATACCTACAACACTGTATACACTGAAGTTAGAAGAATCCCATCTGATCCCATTTAATCTGTCCCTTTACAGGCAGTAGAGTGGCTTCTTCCAGTTAAGTCCCCAACCACTTTTTCACGAGCACTTTTGCTGTGTCCATCAAGCTTTTCTTACACTTGGTGTGATGGAGGTTATCCACACCCACTTTGAGCTATTTAGATTTACTTATTTCTGTATTGGTATGTATAGGATTTCTTACCACCTTTCTCAAAACACTTAACAGGTAGGTCTACCCATGTCTGCATTTGGCTATACCTACATTTGTCTACATAAACAGATTTCATATGCTAAGAGACTATTTCTATGCTGATTTGGCCAGAAGTGGATTTAAATGTTCTACTGATCTTATGCAATACCTTGTGGGAAATGGCCACAGGTACCTATTCTCTCCTGCAAAAAGGAAATCTTTTTGAGGATCTCAGAGAGTCCCTTTTTCCTGACCCTGAATCTGCTCTAAAATTCAGTTGGATTTCTTGTTTGTGAAGACCACCCCCTGCCACGCTGGACAAAAACAATTCACTGCCTGCCAGCCCTCCCCTGTCTATTTCTGTCCGTTGCTTGTCTCTTCTCCTGTACTTAGACTGTGAACACTTTGGGGCAGAGACCCTTTTTTATGGTATGCAGTGGTCTTGGTCCATGGTTAGGACTCCGATGTGCTACTGGAAAAAAGTGGCCACTCTGAAACCTCATCTGGCAATTGGTAATTCAGAGTATGGCACCCCAACAGACACTCGAGGAGCAGGAAACTGTGCTCTGGAATTATCAGTTTTACTATTAAATGCTGGTATGATTAGTTATTCCTTTGGAATCAGTGATGTGTCTAATGTCGGAGAGAGAAGGCAGGTCCCCACACCCTAAGGCTCTAACAACCTAAATGCCAGTGGAAAGATCTAAAAGCCTGAGTACATCTAGTTTGTTAAGTGTCAAATGTGGAGCAGAAAACATGGGTAACTGCAGCATCTGAGGGAGGCAAGTACCTGAGGCTGCTAAAATGCAGGAGAATAAAAAGACTAAAAAGGTTTAAAAGATTTAATTGGGTGAAGTAAAATGCAGGATGCACATGAAGAAGCGTTCCCTCCCCATGCAATGTGTGAGGCTGCAGAACACTCTCAAACTTGACAGGGTTTAATGAGAAATATCATTAATTTCAGTTCTGGGCCTCAGAACTGGAAAGCACTCACTTTACCTGCCTGCTGATTGAACATGTGTATTTACTGTATGAAGGGAATGCCCCACCACTGTCCCTGCAAGGAACGCAATGCAGAGATTTTGAGCATGTTCCTGCATCTTAACGTCTCTGTCTCTCTGATCTAAAGCAAAAGTGATGAAAGATGCAAGGACAAAGAGAAAGAAAACTTGGGGCAGAACCACCGCTTGGACTGTTTGCCTTCTGAAACACTTGTGTGAGTGGGTGACAGGAGAAGCTCCCTGGGAGCGAGGTGGCTTTAGCCCTGCAGAAGGAGCCCAGAGCTGCGCACAGCAGCTCCTGCGGGGCACAGCCACAAAGTCTGGCTGCTCATGGCCAGCAGGCTGTGTTCTCACTCCGAGCTGGCCCCAGCTGCTGTTCCTTGCTCCTTTGACGTGTTATGTGTGTGTTACATGACTATAGAAGGAGCAATCAGTCAGCTCCCAGGAATCTTAGCAACAGCCGCGTCCCCAGAAAAGGCTTGTAGCAGCTGGAGCAGTGATGACTCAGCATCATGGTCTCTCTGGCCTCTTGCTGATCCCTGGCAAGGACTGCAGTCCAAGTTCTGGCTCCCTTGTTTGGGTCAGTGCTTTCTTGCTGGCACCAGGAGATGAATTCCTGGATCCTGCTGGCCTTGGCGTTAGAAAGCAACCAAAAATGAGCTGATAGCTGCAGCCAGAAAAAGTTTTTGTTCTCTTTTTTAATGACAATTTTTTTTAAAGAATTTTTTAAAAACCCCCAAACTGAACAAAACCCACAGAATCCTGTTAGCACATTGTAACAGAGACAAATGGCAGGGTTCATCGTCGCAGACATGTAGGGTAAGGTGGTCGCAAGCCAAGACACCCACATCCCGGCCGTCCCTTGGGGAAGGAAGCAGGTCGGTGGGGCTGGGGCTGGGCTGGAGACTATACAAAACATCACTAGAAGGTTTGTTTATTTTATGTAACGAGAGTTTGGGAATGCGATGTTGAGTAAGTCCCTCGACATTTCACCTAGTTTAAGTCACTAGTGCGACGAATCTGTTTGGCCTCGAGTTGTTTTCGCCTCCGAGGAGAATATTGTTTATATCCCAATCTCCCCACCCTCCTGCTGCAATTCCACGGGCGGGACAGAGGAGAGATGGGGATGAAGGAGTCAGGGCTCTGAACCGCGGTGGGAGGAACCTCATGCTGGGGCAGCGGGGGGACAGCGAGGGGACAGCAAGGGGACGGCCCGGGGGTCTCCAGACCGTCGGGGGTGTGCAGAGGGGGCTGCGGGCTGGAAGGGGATCGCTACAGCCGGCAGTGGGGCCCCTCAACAGCCGAAGGGGGAGAAAGGGAGCNTGTCTGGATTTTTTTGGCAAAGGCTGCCGGGAAGTCGCTGGTCCTGTGCCAGGCCCCAGCCAGCTCGGTTTAGTCCCTCCCTTTCATGGGCACTAAAAATTCCCCCCGAAACAAAAACATCCATATGTGTGTGTGTGTGTGTGTGTTACAATCTGCCTTCTCAGCAGCGCGGCCGCCGCCCCGGCATGGCTGTCCTCATTACTGGGAGC
>VXBW01004383.1:527883-592544 GCA_013400375.1 Thinocorus orbignyianus
CTTCTGCAGATGTCGGGGACCTCAAATATCTGCCGGAAATTACAGCTCATGTCGGGCTGGGGAGGGGGGCTCGGGGGGGCAGACGTGCGTTTCTCCGGCTGGGGAGCCCAGCGGGAGCCCCTTCTCCCCCCNGCCAACGAGCCGCCCTCTCTAGCCCCGCCGTTGGTGGGGCAGCGAACCCGGCAAAAGGATGGGAAACGTGGGAAAGCGATCTCCTGGTTCACAGCAAAGCGGCTCACAGGAGGGTGTTTTAAGTGTAGGAGAGCGGTTCGGATGCCCTGGGGAACGTCTGTGGGAATAGCAAGAGCCAACACCTCGGATGCAAAGAGCGGGGTGGCACATGGTGCGATTCCAGCATTACTCACCCCCAGGATCAGGCGCTTCCCCACCCAGTTACATATGAGCAGGAAATTATAGCCCGCGCTGCTCCCCGCCTGGCTGAGCGGCTGCCATATCATATGATACACACCAGAGCGGCGTGTCTGATGAAACAACAGAGCAACGTGTGTTTATTGAAACTCTTAATGCTTTGTGGAATAGACGGGCTTGGCTGGGTCAGGCTCTCATTTGGTATCCTGAATGCATGCTCCCTCTTGCACATCTTGCCATTAATTAAAATGCTGGCTAAAAAATGAAATCCTGATCTTCCTTTATGCTTACTCTTCACTGCTCTCCTTGTACTTAGAGTAGACTCCACAGCCAGCCCCTGTGTGGCTCAGACATTACAATTCCTCACTCTTTCTTACATCCACCCCATCTGTGGACAGACTTGAATTTTTCTTCACACCCAGTATTCACAAGATCTTTCCCCTGTAGCCATAACATCAAGGGCTCCGCGTCTCTCATCTTTATTACTATAATGTTCACATCCCAGGTCTGATGTGCACCTCTCCTCCCTGCAGTACGTGGCAAATGGAGCTACAAAGGTCATCTCTGCAGCACACTGTATCGTCTCCGTCCTGTCTTGCATTTATCTCCTACTTCCTACTTAACACTGATTTTAAGGAACTTGTTATAGTGAAAGTCACCTGTGCAAGACTGTTCATCCATCTTTTCCAGTATGTTTCCCCCTGTCTCCTCCATTAATAATGTGAGCTCTCAGCAGCTCTGCCAGTCTCCTCACACTCTTTCATTCCATCTCCCCAATATATACCTCTTTTTGTTCCACCTTTTGCAGCAGCATCTCTACCCAGGTCAGCTTTCTGCAATGAAGGTACTCTGATTTCCTGCAGGGTTCTGTTTCATTGACTCTCAGCCTTTTCTTCTAACTGGGTGTTTTTAAGAGCCGCAGACCATGCAAATTTTCTGAAGTCTGAGAAAATATCAACTCCTATTGCAGCTGCCTTCTGAGCTGAAGAAAAGGCTTTCTCTTCTCTTGGCATTTTATTTTAATGAAATTAAGTACATCTGAGCCAGCTTTTCATCTACCCAATTTGCTTTAGTTGACCAATGCATCAAAAATTATACCTGCATCTGACAGACATATGATGTCATACATACATCCTCCCCCCTCCAAAGGTCTTGTGATCACATTAAACCTTTCTTTCAAAACCAGACACTGCAAAACCATGCACTTCTTCTCATTACACCCCTTCTGTTCTATGTTAATTGTTTTTCTTTCACCGTTCCTCTGTGTTTGCCTTTTCAGACCTTCTACTCCTGAGGGCGGGGCCTGGGCTCTCCCCTGTGCCTGGAAAGTGTTAAGTGCCTTATGGGCAAAACAACAATTTAATTAGTTAATAAGTACTAACAATTTGCATTAGTATCATGTTTCCTGCCATGTCACATCAGACCACTGCTCCAGCCAGTCAAACATATCCCTCTTTCTTGTGGTGCTCTGAATTAATTTTCACCCAGCGATGTCAGGGCCTGGTGTCTGGTGGTGACGGAACCCCCAGCCACGGCCTCATTTTGCAGAGCCTGTCCAAGGCTTCCTCATTCTGAATGAATCCATCACCCGTCCATGCTCAGATCTGAGCCCCTGCTGTATAAGGAGAAACCACTGGCTAATTGAGCTTGGTAATGTATTTGATGGACTGAGACTTGTCAAGACTGTGGAGAGGAGGGATGATGGCTCTGCAATGGTCCCAGTATGGCACAGTTCTAGGACAGGCAGAAGAGAAGGATGAAGCAGGATTCCTCACTGACCCCAGTCCTCCCGTGCTTCCCAGCATTGGGGATTGAAACTCTCCTGCAGACAATTACCAGTGCCTTTTTCTTTCTTACAGATGTCTGTTTCCTGTTCAAAATACAGAATTTGCTTCCCTAATACCATGCAGTAGCAAATTCCACAGTTTATCCTGTAGCTTTCTGCTTCAAGGAGGGAGAATCTGTGCTTGATAACATTAAGTGATATTTTACATCCTGTATCAATCATACTGAATTAAAAGGAAAAGTAGGAGTCTCCTGGAAGGGTTTGATGGCTTTTCTGTGGAAAGAATCAGGAATGTGAGACTTGGGTGAAGAATTTAAATTAAAAGGAAGCCAGGGAGACCTTTGAGACAAGGCAGACACCTGCATTATATTTTAAGAGATATCGTTTATTTATATATCTTACATCCCATATCCCTGCACAAAGCCTCTTTGTCTTACATTTCAGCAGAGAATCCTACACTAGAAGCTGCAGATGAATGATTCGGCACAATAAATCAAACATTGGAGGGGGCTGTGTGGAATGAGGTACTGCTTAGACATTGTTCACTTATCTACTATTCGGTCATTCTAGCATCACTGCCATCCTGCCAAGGAACGGGAAGGCACTTTCAGGCAGTGGGACCAGTATGGGGAAAGAGATGGGAAAAGACTGCATTGTCACTTGGGAAGATTGCAGGGATGATGGAAAGCGCTGTAGAACTAGGCGAAGCCAGGAACTGGATGGCTCAGCATATGCAGCTGGAAGCCCTGGTGCACATACTGCAAAGGCCTCTACTGGGAGGTGACACTGACCTCCTCCTCTGCTCCGTCCGCAGCAGCTGGCCCCCACTGGACACAGTGCCCTCACCAGAAATTACAAGGGTGGCTGAAGACCCTAAAGCAAGTCTAGTTCACCCAGCAGTTATGTTATACTGTCCGGGGATCATGCGAGATTAACAGCTGGTAAATGATATCATACATGGAATAAGTTCTCTGTTGCCACTTTGGGGCAATATATAAGAAGAAAATGTGGGTCTTAATATGGGCACACTCAAACCGTATGAAGGAGACCTGTATTTTGTAATGACAGGTCCTCCTCCATGACTGGAGCACAACCTAGTTGGCGACTGAGATATCTGTTGTTTATAGGCAATGGTTCCTTGCGAACAAATCAACTAAATGAACAAACTGGGTGATAAAGTAGAGCTGAGAACTGCATTGTCCTCCTCAGAGTCATAAAAACTAATCCCTTTTACAACTGCTGAGTGCTTTGCCAATATCATGCCAAGGTGAGAGCAGCAGGGGGAAGGGAGAGATATTGAAAAGGAAAATAAATGGGCCAGGTAAACAGCGCGGCGGCTGCTGCTGCAGCCGTGGTTGTCATGGTGACTGGGGTGAAGAAGAGGAGGAGGAGGAGGGAGGCGGATTGATCGATAGTCCTGTGCTGGCTCATCTGGCTTCCATCCACGTGCTGCTACAGAGGGAGAGAAAATCAAAGAGCCACACGCAGGGCGGCCGGGGCTCCGATTCGATACATGGCAGCAGCTCGATCAATAGCTTGTTGGAAGGTGGGTAATTGACTCCGCTTCTACCCAGGAGAAAGCGATGCAGTGACAGAGATGTGTTCGTTAGCTACTGATTCTCAGCTCTACTTTATCACCCAGTTTGTTCATTTAGTTGATTTGTTTGTTTGCTCGAGATCCCCTCTTCAGTCCAATTTCTCCCTGTACCTGTCAAAGACGAGCACCAGCTGCTGGAGCAGAGCCAGGACTGACCTCAAGTTTCTGAGTTGTTTTTCCTTTCCTCTCTATTCTTTGGTCATAACTGGGTTTTTTATCTCACACTGGCAGAGGGTTTGCTGGGGGAAGATGGGAACAAGGACAGTCTTTTCATATGGGATTTCTAGAGCTTCCTTTTCTGCCTAGCTCTGGAGGAATGTAAGTACAGCTTCTCCAGGGACACCCCATCTCAACACAAGGAGCATATTAGCCCCTCAAGAAATTAAATAGTTAAGTCTGGTTTTGCTGCTCAGAAACGAAGTGAATTATAGGCTGCGATTTACAACTGTTATTTTTGTAAGTCTGCCATTCTCCAGAGGAGTTATCCGCAGAGGGTGACCAGGTGATGCTATCAGAAAAGACAAAAAAAAAAAAAAGAGAGGTAGCAGAGGAAAGGGCAGGAAATCAGGGCATGCTGAGAAAAAAAAAGAAAAAGAAAAAAAAGAAAAAAAAAAGGAAGATGCAAGAAAAGAGACCTTGCAGAGGAAGGCGTGTATTCATGAAGCACTGAGGTAGTGTGGGCTAATTCTCCATTTATGCCTAGACCTGGGCAGGGAGCCTTGGCACAAGGTACCTGCTTGACCTTCAGGCAGGCAACACTGCGCTTTGTAAACACGCCTGCATGGTACAACCGAGTTCACCCTCATGCTGAATAAGCTTCTGCAGGCATTTTCCAACAAAACATACTAGAATTTGGGTGGTAAAACCAGGACTTTTGTTTTATATCGTCTATCAAAACAAGCAGCACAAACTCCCTATCACCTCCCTGGGGCACTAAGAACCTAATTGACTTCAGCAGGGAAAAAACAATGCCACGCTGTGTGGTGCAACACCCATCAGCAAACTCTGAGCATAAAATGGTCAATCTAGACTCTGAGAGGCAAGGACCATCTGTTTGCTCTATACTTGTCTATTGTCCGGCTTGCTGAAGTCCTGGTCTACAATGAGCATTTAAGCATATAGTAATAATAAAGTAGTAGCATCCATTACTGTATAATTGATACTGCTTTGTGGAGCAACTAGCCCCTTTGGGTACGGCTAAGAAGAGTCAAGGACACCAGAAGTATCTCTTCTTTCAGTTCCCTGGATTTTTCTTGGAGTTATCCCATCCAAATGCTCTGCAGTTCAATTTTATTTAGCTGCTGAATTAAAAATGAAAACTCATTTGCTTGGAATTCTGCTTCTCTTAAGTTAGTTGGCTGCAGTTCAGCACTTCGGGCTTGGGCTTTTATGGTCTGATCCAAATCCCAGAGAAGTCACTGAAAATTGCTCCAGTGATTTTAATGAGTCAAACCACTGCGTGAGGAGTAAGCTATCATCTCTTAAGGCTTTTTTATTATTATTTCCTTTTCATGCTTTGAAGCACTCGCAGGTGTGTCTCGCAGACACTGGATGTAAATCACAGTAGGAATAGGGGGCTGTGTGAGCACAATTGCTCCCTGTTGCATAACCCAGGAGATGCAGGTTATATCAGGCGATACGAACAGGGTAAGGACTACAGCTCTGTTCACTCCCCAGTATTTCTGCCTCTGGAAACATTTACGAACCACCCAAAGATGCCTCTGTGCCCTGCAGAATATTTTCCTTCGGTTCCTTTGTGACTGCGAAGATAAGAGCTTCCTAACCTCTGGGCATAATTTATGGCAGAAATAAATAACAAGATGATAGAACAGCTATAAAGTAAATTATTGAAAATGTTCACCTGCCAGTTCTCCAGAGAAAGCAGGCAGGTGGGCGAGCCAGAATCAAGTCAGATTGAAAGCTGTAGAGGAATAGAGTAGTTTCTTCTAGACATAAAGGGGGAAAAAAAAGTGTTTGCAGCACCTGCAGGTTCCTTCCTCTCTAGAAGGAAGCCAGAAGGTTGAACAAAATATGAAATAGACAATGGAACAGCCTGTAGTCAAATTTGCACTTGGGCAAAATAAATAAAAGGACATACAATATTCTGCAGTGCTATCAAGCTAAATGCCTGGACAACCTGCCAACAAGCACATCTATTTGCTGAATCACTACGTGTGACAGATGGGCAAAGTAACAGGGTACGTGGAAGTCATGGAAAAGGCAGGATGGGTCTCTTACGCATCAGTAGGGCTCCAGAGAATCAGCTCATTGAGTCTTACTGCTTAATGTGCAAATTCAAGGGTCTAAATTCTGGGAAGAACGAGGTGATTCAAATGCTCTATGAGCATATTCACAAAGAGGATGATGCAATGCACAAACAGCCCATGTTGTTCTTGAAAGGAACCTTCCTTAAAGGCCACTCTCAGGCTATATGAGATCTGTAAAAGGGTATATCTCCTCTGCTTCTGCTTTAGTGCTGTTTCACAGCTGTATCGGGAGCCTTGAAGACAGTGCCTGGTCAACATTCGGGTCCCTTACTAAAGTGCCACTTTCTAGGTATTTGCGCAGGAGCTTTCCTGGCAGGGAAGCAGCTGCTCCCCAAAGCAAGAGCAGTAGGGGTAAGTCAAGCTCTGTCAATGATACAGCAAGGGATTCTGATAACACAGAGGATCCTGTATCCTGAAAAGTGATTAAAACAACTGCAGTAACATGCTAAAGGAAAGGTACCAATACTGCGGTTCTGTGGTACATACCAGCGTGCTTACCCGAGGCCTTGAAACAAGGATCACAAAGCAGATCTGGGAGTGTCCAGCACTGAGATGTCTGACTGGTGTTCTGTGGGCTGGGATCAGGCCTTGACATTTTTCCTTTGAACACCATCTTGGCAACAGAAGAGCTAGGGGAAGGTGATTAAGGAAGTCCTTGAAGGCCGTTTGTTAGTGCATTCCTGCAGACTCTAGCCACAGGCTCTGCAATTGCTTTTGTGTCCAGCTAGGAGAGGGAGGATAGACTGGAAGGTTGCTTCTGACTGCCTGCAGGTCATCACAGCATCCATGAGGCATGGAAGAGAAAACAGTGCTGGCTCTGGGTCCTTCAGCACTGGAAAAACTGTATGCCTTGGTAATAATCTGACAAATTCTTCTAGGGAAAACACAGAGAACAAAGAGTGCACAGGAGGATCATCTGCTTTCAGAAGAGCAGCCAGTGGGACTCAGATTGTGGGCTTTGTAAGGACCTGCTATAACTGACACAGATCAGGGCAATTCTTGTGAGGGTCACTGCAGCCCTCAGAACCCCTTCAAATCTGGGAAGTGCAGCAGTGGCTTAATTCCCTTTGCCTAAGCCCCAAGAGTGACTCGTGACCTGGAGCACTCAGCACACTCAGCTGAAAGTCTGTTCCTGTGCCTGAACAAGCAGCTGCCTCTATCCAGGGTGTCCTACATTACACCCAAAATGTGCACAGAGCGTGAAGTATCTGAGTTGACCTTAGAGCACCCTCAACCTGAGAAGCCAGGCCAATACCCATCAGTAATGTAACTTGAATTCTAAGCTCTGGTGCTGCAGAGATGCATTGTTGTATGATTAATGAATGCTATTAACCAGAGAGTCTCTTCAGCCAGCAGGGAAAACTCAAGAGAAATACCAGTCAGCCAGCCACAGTCAGGGGGGCTGAACCGGAAAAAGAAAAAAAAAAAAAAAAAAAAGAAATGCTTGTGGTTTAAGGAAAGTGACTTTCAGTCTCCTTTTGAGATTGCTCCATTCTAAATTGTTAACCAACATTGCTGCACTTTAAGAAAGTTGGTAGGGCTGCCTCGTGCCTGCGCAGCTCCTCAGGAGGGAGGAAAACTGTGAGTCCCAGTGGAGACAGGGCATGACAGAGGAGCCAGTCAATGCTGGTGCTACCTTGACTCCTGCTCGTGCTGAGAAAGCAACGCCTGGACATTCTGCCATTGCTGCCTCAGGTTCTTTCAGGTATAACTGATCCAGCAGAGACCTTGATACGAAGAAGAGGAAGGTAGCACACAGCCGGTCATAACTTCAGCTATGCTGTACACCTGCTCCACTGCTGATGGAATCCCACGCATGCAGGGATTTGCAGTAAGTGAGTCCAGCAAAGTTGGCTTCTACTTGTAATAAAAATGCACTTCAATTAGCTCACCTGAAGCAAATGCTGGTGATTATTTGGAGTTTTACAATGTGAATAACCTGATCACTGGTCACAGATGCTTGAGATAAGACTATACTTGACTGTAGACTACAATATAAGCCATTTAGCACAGAACAGAGTGAAAATTGGGCTTATTAAGCAATTAAAATTCCAGTTATTTATTAATTTGGACCCTTTTTTTCTGGGTTAGCGTTTGATGATTTCTCATGCTATGGAGAGGCCAGCTGTTCACACCAGGGAGAATCCAGAGCTAGGAAGGATGTGGCAGACAGAAGAGCCTGAGGAGAGGGCAAAAACACACCTCGGAGTGCCAGGAACCTGGAGAAAAGCAAGCAGCAGGTAGCAGAACTCTGTGAGGAGGGTGCACCCCTGAGCAGTGAGGATTGCAGATGCCTATATCCCTGCACTACCACATGGGTGGTTTTAAAGCAGAGCCAGTTCCCATAGCAACAACACCTGCCAGAGCTGCCAGCCTTGGGATGCAGCTCCTGAAGAAGGTAAGGAGCAAGGCTGACCTTCTGCACTAACCCAGCCAGCAGCACAAAGCCCAGTCCCAGGCCAGCTGCATGGCATCCAGACCAAAGCTTTCCTTGGAAGCATGAAGGCCAGGAGCTCTTCACCTGAGCCCCCAGTGATATCTGCATCAGCTGAACAGCAGCTCCTGGTTTGAAGCAATACCCTAGCTGATTGTTGGACTCCCAGGCAATGAAGAGATGCTGGGCTAAACTTTGTGGTGTTGGGGAACAGGTCAGAGGACAGGGCAACATGCAAAAGCATCCTCAGCAGAAGGGAACAGAGGGATGCCTGCTTTCTGACACATCACCAGACAAGTGCTTTTCCTTCCCATTGCACCTGACTTCTGGCTTGGTTTTTTACCTACTACTGCTTCTCTGCTGTTGATTGTTGTTTTTACCCTCCTTCCAGTGCTCCAGCAAAATTTTCTGTTTTGTAGTCATGATGCCAATGAAATCTGATGTTTACCAGCTTTTGTAGGGTTGCTTTTCTTGCTTGCATAGTTCATGCTTTCTCCCAGAGAGAAAGAAGTTGTGGAAGTGGGAGGCTGCCATTAGCAGTATTCAATGTCAGACACCTGAGAAAGCTGACACTGAAAGAAGCGATGGAGGCAGTTCCTCAGGAACATCATAAAGCCTCTTAAACACAACACTACCCAGCCCCAGGCTGGCAGCTGTGGTAGAAAAGCCAGGGGCTGAAGGGGTCAGAGACTGGTATCTCTCATGTCATGAGGACTTCTTTTAGGGCTGGGCTGAAATGTGCTGCAATGGCTGAGTGCACACTCTCATCTTTGCCTGCTTGTGCTCCTTCTCTGGTATCCTCTTATCTGGGCTGTGAATCACATCTCTCACCAGAATACAATTTATCTTACATTGAATACAACGAATAAAAAATACAGGAAAATTGTTAGGCTCTGATAAATAAACATTTTCAGGAACAATTTCATCTTACTGACTGTGGAAATGTGTGACAGATCTGAGCTCGGGCAAATCAAGCGGACTGCTCATTCCGATATTATGAGAGAAAGCAGCAGCAGCCAGAGAAATGGAAAGATCGACAGTTAATTGGAAATGTTACATCTGCTGTTTATGCAAAAGGCATAAATATTTATATCCTGAAGGCTGACTTTTGGGTTCGCTCCTCAGCAGGAAGAGATTTACATTTTGAATAAAGACTTTTTTCTTTCTCCTTCTCAGTAAACGTGAGCAGTTTATTATTCCTTTAAACAGGAATCCTTAGCCAAGTCCTCCAGTCCTGTTAGTTACGTGCATGCAGATTCTCTTGCCTTCAACAGAAATTACAGGTGTGTGCAGACTGCAGCACCCATCTCCCTTTTTGATAGACAGAAAGAGAGGAGACTGAAACAAAGGGACAGGAACTGCGATCACAAAATGAGAAGGCAGAAAATACAGCGACAATTCAAAGGCACATGAGGTGCTGAATTGCTTTTCTAAATCTGCTTTCGGTAAGAAAATAATGAAAGTCTGCACCTTGAAAAGCATGGGAAGATTTGATAGCATTAGCTTTTGATACAGAGCAAGGAAAGAAATACTTGGGAAATTTAAGTACATCACTACATTGGATTAAGCTGCCCTCACCACAGTCAATCAGGTAACAAAAGTTAGCTGGTCATTCACTGCATGATTTACACATGCAGTGATTCTAGAAATGCCAGGGAAATCTGCTGAAGTGTGGCAATATTGCAAAAAACAACAAAAAATGTGTTACCCTACAGACCACCTTGTGCCCTGTCTGGTCTCCACACCGCCTGTTTCTCTTCGCCTTTCCTTGCCTCTGTACTTTCTGAGCTAGGCTTTGTCTCTTTGTCTTCCTCCCTGTCCTGTCCCACACTGCTGTGCCAACTGTGTCACCCCCAGATTGCCCATCCTTATGCCATGTGGTCTGCCATCCTGCTCCCCTCTGTCCTCTCATCTCTGCCTGCTTCCATCCTTGTGCCCTGACTCAGGCTTCACCTGCTCTCGTGCTCACCTTCTCACTGCTTTTCATTTTACCACACATACTCAACTCCAGCATCTACTGTCTTCCCTGTCATTTCCCAGTTTGAGGCTCTCCTGCCTCACCTTGCCTTATTACTCCATCTGTTCCCATCATCTTCTCCCTTCATACACTCCCTGCTCTTCTGACACTTTCTGTCTCAGTCCTTGTGTTTGCCCTGTTACATTCTTCAGAGACCTCAAATCCACACATTTCTGTGTGGATGCTGGAGCTGTTTGCCTTCCTGTCTTCTACAGCATCATTCATTTCTTACTTTAATCATTCTTTCTGATTAACTGCAATATCAAAGCTAAAAAAAGAGTTGCAGAGAAGCAGTAACAAAACACCCTGATGAGATGTAGGATGTTACGGATTCCTCTCTTTAGAACCTATCAAACACACTGGCCCATCCCTGAAGGCCAGCGCACAGGTCACAGCACAGGTCACAGTACAGCAGCATCCAGCCGCAGCTTGAGATTCCCAGACTTAAGCCTTGGACATCTTTAATAGTAAAAACTATGCTTTTTGAAGGGACTAAACAGTCTGCAAAGATACAATCTCCTTATTTGAAAGCACTTGTATGGAGAATGGTTAACTTTATAGAAGGAGAGCCTGCTGCGAAGGAGAGGGATACCTGACTGGAGTACTGATTGAGCCTCCGTGGCGCAGAGTTGTCAATGCAGAGCATTTACATCGCCACAGGGCCAGGGGACCGGGCCAAAGGTACGCTGGAGTTTACTTTCACCTCCTTTCTAGCAATCGCTGGATCACTTCCAATGACTTCTCCCTTGTTTCTCAAAAATGTAAAAAAGGAAAGCAGTGAGGTCGTGAGAGGGTGTTTGCATTCTCCTCTCGTGTGCCTCTTGTTTCTGAAGCCCTAGAATTTCAAAGCAAGATTTTATTTTAGTTTAAGGGAATTTTTGTGTGTGTTTTAAAATGGTTTGTCCTCTGGGACTATTTTTCCTGGCTCGCATCGTTTCTGTTTCCATAGCAACTACAGCTGGCTCAGATGTGCTGTTGCCATGGCAGCTGTCTGGTCCTCCTTTCAAACCACGCAGTGAATCAGGAATAATATTTGCATCCCCAATGCTGTACGGAACAAATCTCTCTCACCACTCATGGGGAAGACATAAGACAACTGTATAAAATCAGCACAAAATCCAATCTAAATCCTCACGGAGAGGGTTTTAGACAGCTGGTGATAAGAGAGCACTGCAAAGAAATTGGGCTTTTCCATTCGTGGGCTTAGGGGGGGGGACTGGCACTTGACTGGCATTTTCAAAGTCTGTTCTGGGCAAAGCAATATGCTTGGAAATACCCACATGGGAAGAACACAAGATTTAGCAGGAACAGCTAATTCACATAAAAGCTATCACATCTTGTTATCTGTAAGATCTTAAGATAAATTATTATGTGTTAAGAAACACATGGTTAAATATACCTTGGTATTTCATCCTGAAGAAAAGATCAAAGCTTGGATTACTCATGATACGGCCAGTGTAAGATGCCTGGGTTCCTCTTAGATGTCTACTGGTTCAGATTCACAGAATCATCATGCTTTCCTTTAATTGTCCATCCCATATCTCCCTTTCTGCCTGCATACACCCCTATATACTGTGGAGGAGGTGCTATGCAGATGTCATAACTCTGCCTGCTCATCACAAGACATGGTACCAGAGGTGCACTTCTTTTCTGTGACATTGGGGGAAAAAAAGTGACAATGGTATAATTTATTGTGTGTGATGTTTAAGGGCTTTAGTCTTGGTTTTTTAATGTCCTCATGTCATCTACATGTGCCTGACTGCTTTGTTCTTTGTTCTTTATCTTTTTGTTTGTTTTTTTCTATCTTGTTGCTACTGTTTGGACAAATCGGGAATAAAGACAAAGACAGGCCTCTCTGCAGGACTCTGCGGGTTCTGTCCTCTTCACTTGTCTTCCGTAGCTTCCCCAAGGATTATGATGTTCATAATAGGTAACAAAAACAACAACTGTGTAGTGGCGCATAGTGGGGAAAATAAGTGTATTTCCTTGGGGAAGCAAGGAGTTGCACTTCTTTTATACCACCGGCAGCTGTCCCTGCACTGTCCTGGGCTGTGTCATGCTGCTGGGCTGACGTGGTCTCCTGGAGGGGTGCAGTTCAATCAATTCAGTTTTGCTTTGCAGGTGGGCACTGCCTCACTTGCAACAGTCACAGTCCAAAAGCCTGAATTCCTGAACTATTGCATGGCTTTGAGGTGAGGTGATACCTCTTTCCCATCAGCAAAGACCATTTAAAACCAGTGCTGTGAGTAGGAAGGTGCAGGAATAAGTAAAGAAAAAAAATCACCAGAGGCTCCAGGCAGCTCCTGCTAATTATTTACCTGCAGCGTTCAAGCCCAGTCTCTTTTAAGGCACAGTACACCTTGTTTTTTAACCATTTTGCTCTACAATGCTTCATCCACTTCTGCTGTTGTCTCCAGGACTTATGTGGTCCCAGTTGCCAACAGAACATTGTAGACAGTCGTGAACAAAACTAATCTACCATCCGATTTCAGAGAAAGATCATTATCTTTACTAGGCAGATGAGACACGTAAACTTGCCTAAATGCAGGTGGTTTAAAGGAGCACAAGAGCTGGAACTCAGGAGGCCACCTGCTTAGCCATCAAATCCCTTCGCTGATACCCTGGTCCCTTATCTTTTTGTGCCCAGAGCTTTCAAGCAATAACACACCTCTGCCATCCAAATGCAGCAAAAGCCTCAATGAGTAAATAACAGATCAAAATTAATTTCTGGATAAGATGCTAAGTTCTGTGTGGCTTTCGTTCCTTGTTTTAGAGATATTCAACAAAACTCACCTTTCGCTTCAAGAACGATGGAATCAATATGCTATGCCATCATTTCTGTTGGAAGGAGGACCATAATACAGCACTCCTTCAATTACAGAAGATGGAATCAATACATTTCACCTCCATTTACGTGGTTAAGGTCTAAGTCAGCATGGCCCACCCTTTATTTATGGGGGTGGCCTCAATTCAGCTCGCTTTCATTTAATGGGGAGGAACTAATATGTCTTGTTTTCACTTATGGGAGGTGGGAAGGAGAGAATCAATACAGCCAACATCATTTATTGGGGAGGGATCTATAGATCTCACCTTGATTTACTGGGGAGATCAATATCTCAACCTTCATTAAAGTGGGTGGTATGTTGGACTGAATAAGGTTCATCTGCTTTTAGAATTGACAGAATATGGCTCTCCATGTATGTGGAGATGATTCAGCACAGCCTTCATATATTTATATATATGCAATATATATATATATTATATATATATATGTGCCCTATGGCTTGCACACTGTGTAGTTTACCAACTAACACAGGGATGCATGGAGTTCAGCTCAACATTAGGTCTGGAAACAGGCAACAGCTTCAATACACAGGGATTGCGAACTCTGCATGGTAGACCTTCCTGACTCAGAAGCCTGTCTGTGCTTTCCTATCTATGAGAGGAGTAGATTCAATTTACTTTAAGTGTGTGGAAGCCTGGATTCAGTGTAATACGTCTTCCTTTACAGGAGATGGTTTCAAGATAGTTCTTCATTTATGCAGAGATAGATTTGGTGGTGTTCTCCGTCAAAGCTGGATTCACTGTTCCTCATCGAGATTTACAAGGAGCTAATATGAACTATAAATTAATTGTAGGACTAGAGGAAAGGGTATGATGTATTCCAGGACCACAACGTTGTGGCAGCCTATCTGAATGTCTGAGAAAGAAGTGCATTTTTACAGCTCCTCTGAGCACAGTGATGCAGGCATAGTGGGTATATTGCTATGAAGAGGAAGATGGCATGAGATCCCAAGCAACTGGGACTCATGCCATACCACTCTGCTACTGGTATGATTTTTCTTTGCAGCATCACACAGTCTGCAGAAACAGCTGATCTCACTGCATTTTAGAACTGCTAATTCAGGCCTAAAGCATGTTGTCTTTGTCTTCAAAAGGCACTAATCACAATCCTTCAGATCATCCTCCCTCACAAGAGCTCAAAGCCCAGCTGAAAAGAGTGCAACCTGTCCTCTGATCACCTATTAAACATTTACCTCCACAGAATTGTTTGCAGCGCTGTGGACACAACAGCAGGGAGCCTTTTGTATTTAGGCTATGGATTTGATAGGAGCTCAAATTATCAGTGACCAGAAGTAAATGCTAGTTGATGCAGCCAGGGGAGTTACATGATATGAGTTAGGGGGCATCACTACAATTCCCGGAGGAGAGATGTCAGAACAACTTAGGAAAAAACACCAACTCAAGTGCCCACCTTGCTGGGTTTCTCAGCTGTGAGCCTATGGACTGAAAGGACCCCAGAGACTGAAGTGCCCTGTCACTTTCCATTATGTGCAATAGCTGCACAGCATACAAGCACCTGCAGCTCCCATTTCAAGGTGAAAAGATAAAAAGCAAATAGAGGGCACTTTAATATCACCATGGAAATACACTGTGTTGAAAACATGGCAATCTCTGCTGGCCTTTCCTTTTTCCTGGGCACCAAGGGGAAATGGGCAAGCGTGAGGTGGGGAACCAAAAGCAGACTGGTTTTGACTTGAACCTGCTGCTTCTTTTGGCTGATGAAAGGCTGCAGCAGATTTCTAGGAGGCAGAAGGGGCCTTTTCCATTCCTGAAGTGGCAGGCACGTTTATTTTCATCGCTGCATTGCATCAGCATCACTGCTTCTCCATGCTGGCTGCTTGTAGCACTGTACTTAAAACCATGTCTGTCTCTATCTGCAACAAGGCTTTTCACAGTCTGCCCTTTTATATGATCCTGGGTTTGCCAGGTAGGCAGGCGGAATGTGAGAATGCCTGTGTGCAGGCAAAGAGTATTTCTATTACAAATAGGAAAATTCCACAAAGAGTTTCCGTCTCTTCCAAGGCTCTCATGACTCCTACACTCTTGTCCTTAAAGACCCTACCTCTTTCCTATTTCTGCTTCTTTTTGACCCAAAATTTAACATCAATGTTTCTGAATCTCCCTTGCTTTATGTGTTAGTGTCCTGGCTTTGCCCCCTACCTTCCTTCTATTTCTCTCTGGAGCCTTTCTTTAAGATGCTTTTCCTTAGACCTCCAGGTAAGCTTCTCTATATTGTCAAAAACTATGAATATCCTCCTGTTACCTCCATAAACCCATGTAATGTTGTATTGTGTTTCTTGCTAGTCTAGTATAGCAATAAATTAAAGAAAGAGTCATGCAGTAGATCAGCCTTTGTTCTTAAAGCTTTCTGAGAAATCTTCAGCAGCTATGGATGACTGTGTGAGTTCTGCTGCTACTGAATTCTTGAGGCACACAATAACAGCCAGAGTCACCCATCACTACTCGGATGAACTCATGGACTGTGATTTGGAAAAGGACCAGACGTGTGGAGGGAATCCAACAGGCTACCTCGGAAATTATTGCAAATTCCATCCAGAAGTGGTATAAAGCAAGGAAAGGAATAAGAATACCCTCCTTAGGGCAGAAGTGTGGCTTAATTTCAGAATGTAAGAGACCACACGGTATGATGATGGGCTTCTTAGAATAATCAGAATTAATATCCAGCTCTTACATGCTGCTTTTTGTCAGAAGATTTCAAAGCGCTTCACCAGTGGCACAAAAATGATGATGCTTGGCCAAAACCAGCCAGTGGCAGGACCACAAATGGAAACCAGCTGTCCCAAGCATCCTGGGAGAGTGTGCTAGTTCCTAGCCATACTTTCTCCCATAAAAAGGACTAAGAAGTGAGTTCAGCTTCTTGCACACACCAACTGTAAATAAGCAGAAGGGCAGGTATGAATTCTTTCAGGAGTCACCTTCATAAAAAAAGATTTGCTTTCTGTGGTTCTACAAACCCTTCTCCCAGGCATGGGCAGTAAAGGCTGAATGGCAGAGCTGCTCAGGGTGTGTTCTACCCCTGTGTTTCTGCCTTAGTCTGCCATAGCAGCCTCTGCAGCTTGGATGCAACTTAGAGCAAGCCTAACCTGCACAAGGAAGAAAACCTACTTCCACTCACTTCTAACTTAAAGCAACACCAACTCCTCTTCTTTGTCTTGGTGTGAGCAGAGGAGCAATTTTGGTGCAGTGATTGAGAGGTGTTACTTTGTGATCTGCAATGTATTTTAACACCTTTTCAATGTGAGATGACCATCCAGGCTTTTTGCACTCTTTCCATATCTTCTTGATTGTGCTTTCAGAAACCGTAAACAAGGACACAATAACAGTCTTCCGTCTGCACGGACAGAGCCTTGCTCTGCATTATTCATACATTTCCTTCCTGTTTCACACAGTTATGTCAGTCCTCATTCAGGCAAAATTCATGTTAAATGATTCACGCTCTCTGTATGTGTCTCTCTCTTTGCCTCTGAAATGAAAATGAGAGAAAAAAATGTAAAAAAAGAACCTGTGATTAGACTTCTTTTTCCCATTTTCCTTCTTCCCTCAGTCAGACCCCAATTCTCAGTGAGATCTATATCTGGTCTCTTGGTCATCTGTGTCTGATGCAGAAGAAAATGGGGGCATAGGAGCCATTGTTGTTAAAATGTCCCATCCCTCTTGTCCTGTTATGCACTAATTAATCCTAATTCTTGAGATTAAAGAAGGAAACCCTCCATCTGTGTATCCTCTTTTCCCCTGCCAAAGATCTCTACTGGCTTCTCTTTCTCCTTTCCCTGCCCTGCCCTCAGAGCATTTGCTCTGAGAAGCTTCCACACCTGAAGATAGGAGCATCAGAAGGGTGTTAGTGGCAATTGCTCCAAGGCTTTTCACTTGCTGGGTGCTGTGGAGTTCCATCTTGCTACTTTCATTACTTGATATTCATATGGGATTAATATAAGGGCCGAAGGCAGCAGGAAGGCATGACTTGTGGCATTCTGTATACAGGGATGAATCCCAGCTTTGTGGTTAGTCTTTTTCAACTTGCATATGATGCAGCTGAATGCCTTAACCCACAGTTGCCTGACTGTGACTCTCCAACGTTACATCAAGAGATGACTGAGGTGCTGGTGACAGGTTGAAGGAAGCAGCCAAGGAGAATGTCAGGGCTGGCATGAGTCTGTCTGATTCCTGGGTCTGCTTTCACTGGCACATTGGTTTGCCCCACAGGAAAATTATCAAAGCCTAGGATTATTTTAGATTACCATATATGCCAGAGTCCAAGAGTCCATTTTTCTATCTTAATGTGACTAAAAGGTTGCAATCATTCCTCTTGGAGCAGAAATCCCTACTGTCATCTGTGAATTGTGTCAATCTCAAATGCTCTAAAGCACCACATCAGGAGATACACTCTAAATGCACTAAGAAACTGAAACTACTGCAGAATGCAGATGACTGCCAGCTAAATAGACTTCCTCACTGGGAACTACCACTGCTCGCCAAACTGCAGTGGGTGGCCATGGCTTTGCTTGCGGAATGTGAAATGTTTGTTTGGTTCTATAGAGCCCTGAGTGAGACCTGTGTAACCAAAAGATACCTACCTCCCACCAAGATTCTGCAGCACCGTAGTCAGCAGAAGCACTTCCACTGATGCTCTGCCTCTACAGACGAGGGGGAAGAGTGCTCCAGGCAACCCCCACAAACGAGTCTTAGTTTAGGGATTTTTTTCTCCTTTTGATCCTGAAATATATTTGTATTTCACATTTCGTCTGCTGTATTTTAGGCTCTTCTACAAAAGTCACCTACTTTACTGAAACTGTCCTGCTGGAACTGGCCAGTTTAGGCTGATTATCCTGTTACCTTTTCTCTGAAATTGGCCCATGTCAGAGGCTTATGGGGAAGGTGAAGAAATACCATTGAAGACAGATGGCTTGAGTAATAGAGATAGTAGTTTTCAATTACAGAGTTCTGTTTTGTGAAGACTTTGTAATGGTGCTGAGAAATTACCCTTTGGAAGGATTTTCAGTATATGTACTTGTTATCTAGAAATGGAGCAGGTGTGGCTTTCTGCATTGAGAACGTTAGGGAAGAAAGCAAGCAAAAAAAAAAAGACTGATTTTTTTTTCCCCAGTATTAAAATATTTTTCATCTTTCTCATATTCTTCCTGGTTAAAGCCAAGAACAATGTGAACATTTCCATGTGGTCTTTACAGTTTAGACACCTGTAAGCACATCATGGTGCTCTTCCACATTAGGCAATTTTTCGAGCAGCATCAGCCAAAGGAAGCTGTCTGGTGCCAAGGAAGCTGTGTAATTGCGAAACTGTGAAGCAATACACACCAAGAGGAATGGGAATTGTTTTATCCCTTCACACACCAAGAGAAATGGGAATTGTTTTATTCCCTCCCAACCCTACCCCATTCTGTGCAAATTCATTTTCAGAGTGATGATTATCCTGACAGCTGGGTACGCTCACTTGGGCTTGCCCTTGCTGGACTGTATCAATTAGTCCTAATCTCTGTTGCTCATGATGCACAGTTCTGAGTGGCTTCCTGGCCCAGTTGAGGTGTGGGATCCTCTTTTATTGGGTTAAGAACAGCTTCATGTTGGCCTCCAGGAATGGGTGGAATGCTTTCCTGACCCTGCCTGTCCCTGCAATCCCTACACCTGCTTATTTCTTTGGGGTGAGGGCTAAATGCTGATATTTGTGTTGCTTTGTCTTTCCTCCCCATCCCTTTTCTGCATTCAGAAGCCCTTTGGGGACTCAAATCCATCTTTCACACTGAGCAGTGATGCTGGGAAGGGGAGAGGAGGGACTGCAGCCTGATTTCCAAGGGGACTGCACTGCTCATCAAAGGGACTGTATCCAGGCAACCTGCTTCCCCTGCCTGAGACAAGCACACAGATCTGGACTTTGGAAAACTAAGAAGAAGCTACTGTAAAGAGTGGGCTATGGGGAGGATGGGGGTGGGGGGTTATTGTGCAGGGGGGGGAGCCATGTTATTTTGAGCTGGCTATTTCTGCCCTGGTGTCAGCGTGACACTAAGCCCAGCTACAGTAGCCAGTGGAGCCACCCAGCTACTCCTTTCTGGGTCCCCACCAAGAGAAGGGAAAGGAAGTGGCTTGTTCATCCTCCCACAAGACCAGGACTGGGAAAGGCTTGTCCTGCCACTTGCAGGAGCCATTCCCCAGCTCCTGCAGGAGGAGATGGAGAAAGCACTGTAACTGTGCCTCCTGGGGCGTGGTGAGGAGAAATCCTGTAGTATGGAAAGCTCAAATCCTGCACATGTTAAGGGCCAAACCCATAAATGTATGGACTGGCACACACAGCCTGAGATGCTATAAGCCCCTGAGCACCCCATGCTCAGATCCTCCACAGCCAGGCACTTGAGGAGTCAGCACTTTACTTCCTGGGTGACAGCTACACTGTTTTCTACCAGCACCAGCTTCGGGTGACTTTTAGATCCTGCACTCCTGCTTTGACCAAGATTCTAGGATTTGTGCCCAGCTTCATACCTCACCTGGTGCGTTACCAGCCAGGAGCTGGGGCAGGCTGCCGTCAGCTCTGCAAAACATGGGAAAAGCCTCTCCACTCTGGCTACCTCAACTCTCTCCCTAAAGACCTGTCTTTCTCCAGGACACAGCACCCTCATGTTGGCCAACTATTCACCCTTCACTGGCAACTCCCGTGCAATGGGAAGGTGAGACGTGTGCTCTCTAAGTGGAGCTGTCTACATGCCTTCTCCTGATGCCTGTAGGACGTGGGCCTGGCCTTGACGTGTAGGGATTCCCCAGGGGAAGAGGAAGCCCATGGTCCTTTGGTGAGAGATCCTCCAGGCTTGCAATCTGAGGGAAATCAAATTGCTCTCCATTCCTGTTTCCTCTTTTTCTCAGTCATGCTCTGACAGTGCACATCGTCCTCCTCCACTTCACCAAGTCCCCTTTGTATGCCACAACTCTCCTTATCCTATCTTCCCATCTCTTGTCCTACTCTACCTTCTCCTTTTTCCTCCTCTGCCTCTTTCACATGCCCTTTCAGATCCGAGCCCCGTCACCCTTTCTGTAGGGGGTGGCAAGCCTGCTTAAGAGACAGAGCTAGGCTAGGAGTGGCTCCTACCCACGGCTCAGGCATTTCCTGACCTTTTAAGTGCCCCTCTTGGAGGAGTGCCTCAGTCGCCTGCCCTTTGACTTTTTTCTGTGCTTTCTAACCTGTGACCGAGGAGCTCACAAAGTGCCATTTGCCAAGAGGAGAGAAATACGCTGGGGAAGGGGGAGGGAGCGGGGGTGAGATGTGAGGAAGGGGAAGGGGAGGGGGCGCTTGGAAAGAGCATTAAGGACCTAAAAATAACCACGGGTCAACTCTGAATGAGCCTGAGGCGCTTCTCCTCCCCCAGCCCCCAGCCCCCAGCTGATGCCGCAGTCAACGAGAGGACAAGCAGCCATGAAGAATTCTCTCTGTCTTCAGCAGCAGCTCCTCTCCCTTCCCTCAGGGCATCCCTGCTGCCAGGACAGGGATTGCCACACTGCTATAGAAAGAGGAAAACAAAACAAATGAAAAGGAATCTGCCCCAAAATAACCCCCCTGCCTCCTGGCACCAGTCAGCCGCAGAAAGTTTTGTGAATCGGAGATGTTAGGCAGGAAAAGACCTATTAGTTTCCATCCACTCTCCAACCAGGGGGGTGGGAGAAGGGGAGGTTAGTGCCAGATTATCCCCTCCGGCCTATTTCAGTCAAGTATATTCAGAGAGAAAATTCTCCTTAGAGCCAATAGACAGAAACGCAGCTCTCAACAGTCTCTGCTTTGAATACAGTAGAAGTGAGCTCTGTCATCCCTTTGGGGATGATTTGGAGTGGCATATAGGGATGAAGTTATGAAGATTATGAAGCACCATGACATAACATCTGGTGTTTGGTAAGATCTAACTAAGGAATTAAAAAGTAAGATAAAGACTCAATATATTTTGTTTGTCCTAAGCCATGACTTGCATGGGTAACAGTTTCACCACCTTGCATGGGCATTAAGGAGTAAGAAACACAAAGCAGAGGCAGGTGTTTCTAACGTGGCTGGGGAAATTACAGTAGTACCCACTAATTTAAACATGCTACAAATAGTATTTTAAAAATCTACATTTACATGTAAAGATTGCAGAGGTCAGCACTCAAAAATAAAGAGGTGAGAACTGCATGTGCAGTCATCCAGTCTTACTCTCGTTTTCCTTCTCTCAGACCCCTGCGTATTCAGTACACCAGGTGTCCTGAAGTGTTCAGTGAACAGGGACATCATCAACCTTTCTTCCAGCCCAATGAATTGAACCAAACTCAGATTTCAATGCCTAGTTTCCCTCTCCAGTCTTCTTACAGCCTGAGTTTATGGACAAATGATTTACTACCATTAGAAAGCTTGATGATTTTTCAAATGCATGTACAACTAAAGAGAGCAATGCATACCTTGCCAGCAGATTTCACAGCTGTAAGCTGACAGATGAGAAATGTCAGCATGCGGATATAATGAATTCTGATCCAGATTCCATAGGAGAGTGCTCCTGTGATTGCATATGCTTTTCCCAGCTTCATCAGTGTTCCTATGACCCTTCTGCTGTCACTCACCTACTTCCCCATCCTGCTATCTTCTACACCGCCTTCTTGCCTGTCCCTGCCATCCAACTGCTGCTCCTCTCATGCTGTGAGAGAACTTAAGACAGGAACCAAAAGACAGCAACCAGGTGGGGAGGATGGAGGCGTCCTCTATCATGATCATGAGAAGCATGATCACATGGATTTGCCATGTATGGTGCTACATGCTGGGATCCACTTGAAGGTTTGTGGAGCTTTGTTTCTGTAACTGTTTATGTTATGAAATGAAAATATATCAGCAGCTATGTGTTGGGGAGGGGAAGTGGGTGAGATCTTAATTTTTGTGAATTCCACTCCCCTTGACAGTAAAATGTGAAAGCATAAAATTGGCTACGAAATTGGCTACTTTCCTGCGTGCCGTCAGCCTGCTGAGCACTGTGCAGTCATGGAAGAAAACAGTCTCTCCACAGGAAGTTCAGACAAGCTAAGATTTCCAGCTCTCAGAGTGAGGACATTCCCACTGTGTTCCCTGAACTCTCCCCTAATGGTCCTACTGACACCTGTGCACATTCACTGATGTGATGCAAAGGTGAGGGAAACTGGATCAACTACATACAGGCACTTGTGGACAGATAACCCACCTAGCACTTGTCTTCAGGCAGGGCTGGGTTGTGCAGAACACAGAGAAGAGAGAAAATGGCCCAATAATCATGGTGAGGGAGAGAATAGGCTGTTATGGAGAACAGTACTAGAGAAGACTCAGGAGACCTATGTGGAGTCTCTCAGCAGAAAGCTTCAGGGACAGTTCAGTTAACATTTGCTGCGAACACCACCCTGTTGGGACCAAGGGGGTGAACAGAATGATCTTCTTCTAATCCTACCTTCCAATCCTGTGACCAACCTAACTACACTCAGGCAACAGTTTAAAAGATAGTCTGCAGGATGCTCTTACAAGATGCTTCCTGAATTTATCTTCTCTTGTCTTTTACAGAGAGTTTTCTACCCTTAAGAAAGTACTGTTTGACATGGCTGGGGAAGTGCAGAGCTGAAGCCAAGTCTGTGAGAAAAACCCTACTCAGCAGCAACTTTATTTTCAATTCCCAGCACCTGAAGCTGAAAGGTTGCCATTCTCCTTTAATCCCAGAGCACAAACCAGACCACCCTTTTCCCACTGCAAACTCCATTAAGACACTACCCTTGCCTTTTATCAGAAAGGAAACCTGAACTGTATCAATGAGCAGTCTGGGGTCCAGCAGAGGAGTGTGACTCATTCTTTCTTTGTCATAGTCACAAAAGCTACGATAGGACATGTTGCCCCTGATGGCAGGAGACAATAAAGGATGACCCAGAAGGTCATCCCAGAAAAGCCTTTCTTCCAATCCTGTATTCCCTGCCCAGTGAAAACTGAGAAATAAACAACGTTTGCAATGTTGAGAGAGAGGATTAAAAGACTTGAATTTGTCCCTGCCTTGCCACTGACTGTGTGGGGTTTAACGTATCCCTTCTATTACTTTACCTGAAAAATGTAGGCAATAAAATGCACTAAACATAAGGAAACTGCAGAATTCAGTGAATGGATAATTGTGTATCTCAAGAACAAAGTATACATTTCTAATCAACTGAAAGGATCATTCTTTATTACCACCAGCCTTTGTAAAGCACTTCAACTGCTTGGAAAGAAACATATGACACAAAGTTAGCGGTAGATATTATTAATTTATTAATTCATCCTACTATTCTGTATGCCAGCATATTTATGATGTACCAGTTACTTTGGTTTCTAGGCGAGGAATGCACAGTATTGAACTCAAATTAATGAAATCAAATACTTTACATACTTCTAATTAAGGGTCTTTTCCAACCTAAATGATTCTATGATTTCGAAAATGATACTGTTAACAAAACAACATATGGCTTGCCTTGTTCACAAGCTTTTCGGTGCTGCAGTTGCTGATGTAGTTTGGGATCCCCAAGAAAAAAAGATGCTACATAAATATCAATGCAAAAGTATTTCAACAGTTTCTCTCACCAACAAAAGCCCCAAGGCTTGCTGCATACTTAGCATAGTTGTTTATTTATTACTTTTACTATTCTTATTATCACTGTTTTTAAAAAGTCAAGTAATACAACATATTAATTATGCTTACAGACTCTCTGATGTATTTCCTTTAAGATGGGAACTGAATCCCAATGACTACCTCCCAGTTTGCGTAAGTTTCTGCATTATCCAACTTCCTCTCCACTTTCAGCTGGCTATACTCTGATTCCTCCCTTCCTTAAAAGGTGATTCAAGTGATGCTATGTACTATAATTGTCACATTTAGACCTGAGAATGGCTGGATTTCAGCAGTAGGACAAGCAATTTCTACTTTTCACTTGACATATTTCAAATTAAAATAGTACCTAAATAGTTACTTTTCAAATAGTTGCACTTACTGATCTTTGTCCCTTCATTTCTTTTTAGCCCCGATCCCCTGGTCTAACTGGGAGGGAGAGTTATGGCACCCAAAAGTGAGTTCAAGATACTTAAACATGTCAGTAATTTTGAGACTAGCAGAGGGGCAGTTTAGCTTCCAGGCATTGTGCCAGCGGCATCACCCACCTGGGACAGGGCAGAGCTAGGAAACTGGACCCACAGATCTGAGCCTGTATGGGCCAGAGGATAAGACTTCATCCACCAAACTAAGACTGGGAAGCACAGTTGTGGGATGAAAGGGCAGCAGTTGTAACAACTGAAGATTTCCGAAGGCAGTTTTTAACTGCTGGTTTGAGAATCAGTTGTGATTTCCACAGCCACATCTACCAAACTGGACTGAACCACCTCCAGCACAGAAAAAGCCTCAGGGAGGAGATGAAAAGTTTAATTAATTAATGCTTGTAAAATGCTTTGAGACCCTCAGATGGAACACACTGGAGAAGTAGACAGCTTAATTATTTTTGCCATTGATATCATTGGGGGGTTAACTCCTTATTAAGATACTGTAGTCCTTTCATTGTTCTTGAGTTTGATCTGCTCTGCACATGGTATTTGAGACTGAAGAACAGCTGGTGAGAAACGGTGAATTGATAAACTAAAGGATTTAGTTTGTAAAAGCATCTTTTCAGGGATATTTGCTCAATGCAGTTGGACAACATTATGTCAGACCTACCATTAAACAGGAATTGGGAGCTATGCACAAGCACACCTTAAACAAGCCACTGAATTGTGCCTTTGTCTCCTGCCACAACAGTTCTGTTCCCCTTATTTCCCTTTACATGATTTTGCAATGGACAATGTAGCTATTGGCTAAATAGCAGCAAAATATTCATACTGACATTATCAGAGCTAACCCCCTGAATAAGCACAAGGAAATATTGGCTAGCTTAGCAGGACAGGAAAACAGACTCCAAATCCTTTCACCTCCATGTCACCAGGTCCAGCCCAGTCTAGATTGATAGTTGCAAAAATGCCATTTGACAGCTTTTTGGCACTCTGGCTAAAATGATCTGGGCAAGGGAAGGATGGAAAAATTTCAGCCCGATTCCCACTGGGACAAGTATCAACACTACAAATGGCACTGCTTGCCAGCTCAGAAAAGAGGCCATTGCATTCCTCAGGCACATTATTTCCAGGAGGGCAGGAGGAATAATGTCAGGTCCATGTTAAAGAAGCTTGCCTTGTCCCGCATGTACCTTTTAGACTCCAAAATTAACCGAGTGCCTTCCATCAGAAAAATACCCACTTCAAAGAGCAGAGAGAGACAGCAGGTATTAGTCAGACAGGGAGAGTGTTATTTGCAGGCGGTTTCCTGGAAGTAGCTGCTTTTAGGAGTATGCCTCAGAAAAGAAATGGGAATTACTGCTAGTAGCAATCTGCCATAACTCAGCATTATTAAAATACTTCTGCACCCCAGCACTTTATCCATCCCTAGTTTGTTTGCTGCACAAAGGTAGGTTATTTGGAATAAAACAGTGTTAGACAGAGGAAACTGGCTCTCAGAGTTACAGTATCTTAGATATCCTTGTGTCCTCCCTGTGACACCTGGGCACTACCTTGTCTTTGACATATTTTTCCTTATGATGACCTAATGAGGTGTCCCTTCAAGTGTTCTTTCAAATGCTGCAGCAGCATGGATCTTGCTGCAGTTGTGCATGTACCTCACATGAACAAGTCTGGATTTTTTAACTACATTTGGCATGGCTGTGAGTGAACCATGTGGTTCTGGTACTCTGAAGTAGGGAGAAAAAGCAGAGCAGCTGAAACTTTCTGTTCCCTCCTATTCTGATGGCTGTGTTAGCTTGTGATTGTGTTGACACACTCACAAGACCCTTGTTTAGTATAATATCTCAAAAAGCAATAGTTATCATAGGGTATGTTACTACTTCTGTTTCTGATGGCAATGCAGGACCAGCTTGGAACAATGTGAAGAAGCAAGACTGCTGGTATCACTCAAACAGATCGGGAAGCTTCTCTCCAAAAGGTGGAACTGTCTCTGGCAGCTAGATCCAAAGCATAACACTGAGAAAAGCAGAGATTTCGCATGAACCGAGAATTCTAATAGTGGCGTGTCCTAGGAACATGTGGTCTGCCCCCTTTCTCCTCCTGTTCCATCCTGTCATCAGACAAGGGGATCACTGAGATCTGTTACTGAAAGAGAACAGAGGTAAGTATTGCAAAATGATGGAACCGAAATCGAGGGCATGAATTTGCAGTGAAGCTGTCCTGAACTTTATCACTTGTAATGAAGTCATAATCCACTTTCTGGCATTGGCTAGGAAAGTTAAATGCAAGAACAGAGAATTCAGCTCATTTTTGTCCACAGTTCATTATGGGATCCATATCTGATGTGCATTACTCGGGTTAGACAGCCCTGTTTTTTTCCATAAGGTGTAAGACTTGCAGGAACAAGACCTCTCTGAATTTTCTTGGTACTGCACAAGTCCAAACACAAGCAAACTCATTATTTCCTAGAGTTCTGGATGAAATGGATTTGCTCCTCGTAGGCTGACAGGTTAAAGTTTTGAAGGTCAGTCGCAGCAGCAATAGTCAGGCCTAACCAAAGTGCTGTCTAACCATAGCCATGTCAAAAGGGGCAGAAGGAAGGCCCCAGCCACATTCCTTGAGAGGAGCACAGGAGCCCCTGGGTGGCCACAGGCCCTCCGCTGCCACGCTCATGTGCAGTTGTATAACCCTCACCCAAGCTAAACTACAGTTAGACCCTTTGATTAGATGAACAATTGAAGAAAAGAGGAAGAGAGACTCAGATTCAGGAGCTATTTAGACACCTAATGATGCAGATAGACGCCAGCTGGTATTTTCAGAAAATGCTGTAAAAATCTGCCCTAAATCAGTCTACAACCAAACAGAAAATCACAGGGTTAAAGACCAGGAGAGATCACAGCAGGAAGAGCAAGCTGCTGAGCGTCAGGTGCTCCATAGAAGCACCTCAGTGCACACTCATCTCCTTTGGTAAGGATGAGGTAGTATGAGGCAGCTTGTCCATCAACGAAAGGGGAATGAACTGTCTCAAGTTTAGTGTAGCACAAAGGAGTGTAAATGGATATGGTGCTGCCAGTCTCTGGATACAAAGACGACTTACAACCAGATCATTACAGTTCCTAGAAAGAAACCCCACAAACTCAGAAAATAAAACATTGTGACCTACTTTCACCTCCATTAACCTAGTCCTTCCTTAAAAGCTTAAGTAGATACATTCACTGGTTGCTAGGTTCTCAGCTGCGGGATTTGAAGTCCAGGGATTCCAGTTACACTCAGCAAAGGAGTGTGTTGTGGTGCCCTGGATACAAAGACCGCGTCTCTCACCCCCACCCTCGCAAACAGGAGGACTGATAGCTTGAATGCTTATGCTGCTCTCAGTTGAGCTCAACTTTTGTGAAAGCCTGTAAGCAGAGAGATGGGTCTCCAAGCACCCAGAACAAAGCCTACTAAACCTTCACGGGTCACAGCTAGGCCTTTCATAGCTGGGGACACCACTGAACTTTGGCTAAATCAGACTGACCAGCTCATCGGGAATGGGGATGATACTATGGTAGTGTCCGACTTACCAGGGAGACTGATACGCAGTGGATGAAGGTGAGACTAAAAAAGCAGATGTACTTGACCTCTCTTATAAGGTCCTCTGAGTACTTTCAACTCGCACCCTGGCTGAGAGCACTGGTGACCTGGCCTCGAAGATGGGAAGACAAGAGGAGATGCACAGGATTTTAACAACAAAGTGTGTTTTTAGTTCCACTAGAGCTGAATCCAGGAAATGTCATTGTTCACAGCATGGGCCATGACCCCTGCAGCCTGCTTTGGAGACAGTGACCTCTGCCAAACGGTGACAGAACTCAGCTCTTAGGTTCAGCTTAATCCTGACCTGCAGCTCCACCTTTTAGCCCCCGGCTTCCCAAATCGCTTTGACAAGACACTGAACTCCTGACCTACAGAATCCCCTTTTATTCCAGTCCTTATTCCCCTCTGTCTCCATCCATCATTTCCTTGCCCTGAGCTCTGCCAAAGCCACTCACTCTGGATCTGTGACACCCTTCTTATTCTAATATTGAATATTAGTATTAGCAATGCCATTCTCACCAGTAAACTCCTTTTTCTGACCATTGCAAACACTCTTCAGCCCTGACAATATCTGATTTTGTTAGCTACACTGATCGGTTAAACTACAACCTTCCCAATCTTAAGTGCCTCCGCTACTGCAATTCAGGGCTCGCCCTTCCTCCAGCTGTGTTGATGCACCTCCCTCCTAAGAGGCTTTCAGCATACTTTATTCATAACGGCTACAGCCTGCAAAGATGCTGAAACAGGAAGCCAAATGACTGCTGTGCAACCTTGGGAATGCAAATTCCATGTGTTTGCGAAGTCAAAGCAAGCCATTTCCTTCCCCATTCCCTCCTCCCTCCGCAGGCGTGCAAGCCACAGCTAATGGGAAAACACACAGGCACACACAAAGCTTTGTCGATGCTAATTGCCAGGAGCTGAGGCCCAGTCATCCTGTTGACTAATTTGTCAGCCGCTGCTGACTCAGCAATCTGGGGGGACAGTTTCTCTCAAGCACTCAAGTGCATTGGGAAGTAAATGGCTCTTATCATTCTTTCCTTCCCTTCGCTCCTGCGTCTGTATTTGTGGACAATTCCTGCCCTGGGCTTGACCTTGGCTGCAGCAGTGACTGGAGGGCTGGGATTGCCATGGCTGGTGGGCCTCTCATTAAACCCTAATGGAAAGAACAGCCTCAATGGTAGTAAGGGAGAGAGGGGAGGGGAAATGTGTGTTCTGATCTGAAAATAGCATGTGCACGAGCAGGCCAGGGCAGGGAGGGGAGGGCTGACCTGGATTATGTGTGCTGCGTGGGATAAAGAGAAGTGAGATCAACAAACTAGGTGCTGTCTGGAATACACGGCCCTAAACCTGTCTGAAATATGCAGGACTTCCTCGCTGAGCACTGCCTCTGCCCTTTGCTTAAACAGCAGATCTGGGAGTGAGCCCAGGTAAAAGTCCTTTGGTCAAAGGGAGGAACCGGTGCTGGTGAGCTGGAGGTGACGTGGGCAGAAGCGCAGGCGTCCCCAGGCCGATGCAGGAGGGCACACACCTCCAGCCACTCCACGCAGTGACGTGTAACAGGCATCCACACCCTGGCAACATAAGGACTAGTTCATGGGAAAGGTTACCTGAAAGTGAGAGACAGAGGAAGTAGAGGAAGAGAAAAAAGACAGGGCTGTCTGGAACTCCCTTTTCCCCAGATGATTCGTGGAGAATGGTGCCCCAAAGGGCACAGGCGGGACAGTCCATATAGCACATGCACGTCTACCCCAATGTACAGCTGACAAAAACATTTACATCCCCTCACTGGAGCCCCTGTACAGTTCTACAGGGCACACACCTACATAGGGGGAGAAACGCTGCCACACACTAACAGACATCCTGTATTCACACATTTATTTGTACACGAGGCTTCTGTATGGGCGTATTGGTGTGGTGTATCCCTGTCCCCAGCAAACCCACTGGTGTGCCCAGCTCCACCCAGGGGCCTGACGCAGTCCGTCCCTAACGAGTTCTGCCTGTACTCTGAACCTTTGACTGGGCTGATGGCAGCAGAGCTGAATCCTTTCTGGGAGACTGGCAAGCAGAGCGCGTTTCTGCAGTCACTGTGGAGGGAGTGCTGTGCATGCATAATGCTTGTTGGCAGAGTGGTACAGCCAGGGATTCTGTTGGAGATTCGTCTGGAGCCGATTAAATAATTCATTATCAATAATATTGTGAATTTTGGCAATATTTTCACTGAATAAATATTCACAAATTCGTTTCCATTATTTAGACAGCTTTGGCTCTGTCACCATTCCATTTAATACACAGCTCTACCAGACTTTGCTCCCAGGTAGGAAAATAAGCTGTATCCCGTAAGATGCACGGATCCCAGTAAGTTTTAGCCAGCTTCGCAATCAGCAGGTGGCATTTATCTAATTCTCTCTTTGTGAGAAAGAGCTTTGCTATGCAATGTTTTTCTAACCAGTCTAACAATCCCAAAGGTGTTTATTAAGAGGCTTTGGCATTTGCAGTATGTACAACTTCTGTCTGTGCATTTTCTTTAAACTTTTTGGTTTGTAGCTTCTCAGAAATAGGGATTTTGCTCTTTTGCTTTGACCTGTATGCCCTCCTGATTGTGAACAGACTATTTTGAACAAATGACTCTTTTTTTTGGAGAGTATCCTGCATGTCAGTAACATGAGTGGGTTCTCTGAAGATAGCAGGCATGTTTCGCTCTGGGTCATTGTTTTGAGAAATCCCAAGAAAACAACCCTCCTTCTATCTTTCTCCTGCTGCAAAACCAGATATGACATAAAAGTTTGGAGGATAGTCCTGTGCTTTCTTCTAAGTATCCTCGGTGTAGCCTGCTCTGTTCCTGACTCGCAGAAGTCTGGACTGCTGTTGGTCTGTTAAAGAACTTGCTTTTATTCCAGGCTTTCTGAAGTTTACCTTTTCTACCTCTTTCTGTCCATCTCAGTTTAGTTACAAATCTCTGTCCTCCTGGGAATTTCTCTACTCTGCTAGTGAGTGTGCATCCTTTTATGTGGCTCAGAAAGAGCTCATGGACTCCTGAGAGGTTTAGAACTCTGTAATGAATAACTCAAAAAATAATCATTCAGCTGCATAAAAATACTGAGAGGCTCTAATTTCTACTGAGGACAAATCACACAAATGTGGCCCTTCTAAGCCAAACCCATTTCGAAATAGGCTATTTCAACAAATCACTGGAAGACTTTTTCAGAGATAAAAACCTTCTCACTTTCCAGACATCTCCTTTATTAAATGCCTCATCCCAATCATTGCAATCTCTTCATATTAGGCATAATACCAAACACTAAAATATATCAGATAGAGAGAAAGATGAAAGTGATGAAGTTGGGATTTGAATTGTCACAGAAAATTACATTATAATGTTAAATTGGACTCATGGCCCCATTCCCATAAAAGTGGGTATTTATCGCAGAGACAGACCCTTAGTCTTGGCTATACTCTATGTATGTATTAAGTCCAAAGACAGAGTGGCTTTAAACCACCTTTGGTGTCATGAGTCATGGAGTGCTGGATTCTCTAATGTAAATTAGAGCAGCTCACTAAAGGAGATGTTGTGAGTCTGCCACACACAGACAAGTCCCTTTACATTGGATGGGTTCACATAGCCTGACAGTAAGACATGTGCCACAGCACTTCTCTCTGCCTGGAGAAGGGAGATTCTCCAGAAGTCTGTCTATGGCCTAGGCTAGGGACCTGTCTATTCCCTTCCACAGCACTGCAGCCTGCACCTGCTCAACCAGCTTCAGAGAGCAAAAGCAATAAGCTCCTTGGACTGCTCTGTAAATCAAGGGTTAGAACAGCCCAGACCCAGAATATCTCTTATTCCTACTGAAAAATGTGTTCCAGTTTTCCAAAGAAATGCTAGGTTTTTTTTCCCTTCCTGAGAATGAAGGATGTTTCTCTAATGCACGAAGAACTCATGGAAAAGGAAAACATTGTATTTTTTAATTTAATGTGGGTACTTTCATTTTATCTATGAAAGAAAATAGCTTCTTCAGCCATCAGCTTCTCATGTGGAAATTAACATTGCTATCAAAAATTTGAAGCCCAACATAAAGAGAAGGACATGACCCTGAAATGCTACAGTCTCTTTCTCTTTCTCCCTGTCTTTTTTTCTTTCCTTTGCCTCTTAGTCCAATGTTGTCTTATTTTCTCTTTAGTAGGAATCAAGGATTTCAGTAACACAAATTTTAGCACAGAAGACACCTCCTGTAAAAGCTGGGTAGTTTGGATCCAGGGCTCTACACCTCCCACTTAGCTTCTATTTTAGCTTCCAGTGACATGTCCTTCATTCTTGGCATGGGATTAAGCACACAGGTTACCAGATGATTCCGTCCACTCAATATAAAAGCGCATCACTGGGTTCTCACCCCTTTTCTTCTTTCACTTGCGTGAGTTGCAGCCTTTCCCTTCTCCCTTTTCAACTTGTTATAGCTTATCCTAAAAGAGTTAGGTGGTGCCTTGTCCCCTTCCCCTGGATGAGAAATGAGGTTGCTAAATTATATTCACTGGTCCCATTCTACTCTGTGACTGTGTAAAATTAAAGGCCTTTTCCTGTCTGAATAGGTTTACAAAATCCCAGAGTTCTGCTGCTATCACCATGCCTAGGCAAATCTTAGGAAGCATAGGCAATAGCAAATCAGGTCCAGCTCTGCGTAAGGGAATTTTCTAAAGGTGGGAAGAGGAGCCAGTGTAACTCCTGTGGATTTAGGAGACAAGTAGGCAGCTTCTCATGAAAGAAAACAAGCAATTTCACTGGAAACTGCTCGGGCACTGGGCTTCAGCCCCCTTTTCAGTGCCTTGGTGTGACCAGAGAATTCTTCAGTCTCTTCTGCCACTTCCCAAACAGGCCCAAATGAATCACTAAAGAATAACACAAGATACTTCTCCTTTGGGTGACCATGCATCTGGCAGTGCAATGCTGGGCAAGGCTGAAGGGTCAGTGGGAAGCTCCCACTTCTGGGCGGCAGCATTGAAGTGGGGACAATCAAGCTGCACTGCAGAAGAGATTCATTTTTCCTACACCACCAACCAGCAGTATTTTGGAGGAACTCATGTAGGAACAGTATCTAGGCACTAAAACAACATTAAAACATGGGCTATGTTGGTCCTTAAAGCCTCAGTTTTCTCTGAGGGGTGGCTTTTTCCTCCTGATTTTATCTTCTGTTCTTGCTACCCTCCCTGTGTTCCCATCTGTCCTGCTTTCTGTGCAACCTTGGACACCCTCTCACTGCCTCTGATTTGACATCTGGGTTTAGTAACAGAAACCTCCATTCCACACAGATGGGCATGTGGGGGTGATATTTGGTGAAGTCATGTCTGCAAGCACTTTGAAGTCCTTTTACAGCTTCGTTAGAGGATAGGAGGTGACTATTTTGATTGCTGCTCTCTCTCCCACACACCGCTTCTGCTTGGGTCAGTGTGACACCCTGCCTAAGGCTCTTGTGTCCTTTACACAGGGACGCAATGGTTCCTGAGCAGAGCCTTCACCACCAGGGTTATTTCTGTGTTGGAGTTGCTGCACGCTAGGCTCCGTAAATCCGGTGCAATCCAGGAAGAGGTGATTCCTCCTCTGCCCTGCTCACAGCAGACTGTCACCTGCTCCGTGAACTGGGCCAGACAGGGTACTGCAGCTCTGCTTTTACTCGGGGAATTACATGGTAAGATGGTTCCTCCTTCCCATCCCCCTTATCTCCAGCCACAAAAACAAGCAAATGTTTGTGACCTAATCCTCTGCAGAGACTTTATTAAATAAACACAACTAGTACTGCTGGCTTGTTTGTTTAGGGTTGCTTTTTTTTGCATTTGCTATTTTTGGAAAGCTAATCCTCTGGAGTTCACCCAGCGATTTCAGTCACCTCCAACTAACATTTACTAATAATCTTAATAAATCCATCTCCTAAGCAGCAGACACTACTGCCTGGCACTGAAGTACACAGAGCACCTCAGCAGCTCTGCTTCAGCTGACACCCTTGTTTATCTTGATGGTAAATGAAATGGAACACTTGCTCTCTACATTCTCAAATCTCCCTGAATGGCTCCTTTGGGCGGTGCGACTGAGAACATCAGTGAAGAGAAAGGCAGTCGGGAGGATGTGACTTGCAGGCTTCCTCTCTTCCTCTGCGCCGCTCCAAACCAGCTGCTTAGCACTTCTCACACGGCTGCTCATACCTGGGGTAAGACAGCCCTATTAGATGTATATGTAGCCATAAACACAGAGAAACTGCTTGATTTCTATGGAAAAATTAAAGGTCTCAATCAAAATAATGGTCCTAATCAAAGCAAAGGAACCTGGGAACATCCTCTCCACATTTTTGATGCCCAGTCAGGTACTCATGGCAAGAGAGAGGGTGTCAGGACACAGAGATACTATTCTCACCTATTTCCTTGGCTTTGTATGCGAAGCTGGGACAAGTAACAAAAGCAGAGATCCATCAGGCACCAAGAATGGATCATGTGCCTTAGTACACAACTGCAAACTTAACTCTTCCTAGGTTGTGCAGCTGAATTTAGAATCCCTGAAAACTATGCAGGGCTCTTGCTTTTAACATTATATTTCCGCTGATGCTTGCAGACCCTCATGCCTTACGGTGATGAGAAGGCTCAGTGCTGATCTCATGCTGAACACGCTTCCTCCACTTTGCTCCCAAAGAACTTCAAACTCGCATGCAAGTACCTATCAAATGAGTCTGCACAGAGACTCCTTCAATAAGAGTCTCTGTTTCCTTCAAAACAACTCTGTAAGAGGCACTGCTGTGCTCAAGTATTATTAACCCCTGGTGTTCCTGATGGGAAAATTAAAGATCAACCTGAAATGACTAGTTCAAAGCAGTCAGACCAGTGGCAAATCAGGTACCGATGTGGAAAAAGGACTGATGATTTCTTGCATGTAGATCCTCAGTTTGCACAGATACACCCCTTTGAAGTTCTTCAGTTTAATGATTTAATCACAGCTTATCATATGCTCTGAGATATCTGGATGACAGACATTATGCATATTACCACTCAAACTTGTCTGTATGCCTCATTTAGAGTGGTTGACACTAAAGGCAGCTTCCTTATTGTGCCACTGGTGAAATCCAATGCTTGCTACAGCCTGCCTTCAGTTTTTCAGACTGGTTTTCAGTCTTCTCTGTTTCACATGGGGGAGGAAGCTCTTGGGAAAGATGCCAGGGTCTTGGCCTTGATTACACTAATTGAGAAGTGAGGCGGTTCCAAACCTCCACCAACAGAAACTGATAGAGAAGTTTGTACCACTGATGCCCTGTAATACTGGAACTGGCATGGCAGGGGCTGGGCAAAAAGAGAGAATCCTATTTCTAATACAAGCTCATCCTTACTTACTGCCATCTCTTCAGAGTCAAGGCAAGGTTAAGCCAAACACTAAGAGAATTAAGAGGTTTGCAGTTTTTATCCTACATTAACCATTTGGCCTCACCCCTCCAAGCACCCGATTAGGATTTTATCAGCTAAACCTTCTTCCAAGACCCTTGTGAGCCATTGGGGAACTGCAGATTTTGCGGAGCTTATTTTTGTTCTGCTTCCCTGGGTTGTGCTGTCTGAGATTCTGAGAGCCATAGGCAGGGGCCAAATAAAGGGGAGAGACACTAAGCAAAACTGCTCACAGGAATTTGCTATGTTGAGGCCCACTATGAGTTAAAAAAAAAAAAAAAGGAAGGAAAGAAAGAGAAGACTGTACAAGATACACCATGAAAAGGGGCCTGACTGTTTGTGCAGGCAGGATAGGTTACATTTAAAACATTTCTTATGGGAGCGAGAGTTTGCTGTCTGATGGGAGAAAAGGTAGAGACAAGAAAATAAATAACTGGAAAGAGAAGACAGACAACTGCAGACAAAAGAAAGAGGAAGGAAAAGAAATAGTCTCATTTTCTTCTTCATATTTCAGAATTGTGAAGCCCTTTGTCGAGTAAGGCATAAACAAAACGTGAGCTATCCCTACATTTCTTTTCCCCTTAGTGTACAGTAAAGGAAAATTCATCTGTGCACAGAAAGAAATGCAACTCCTACACTTGAAAGGAAAAAGACAGAGCAATGCAGACACAGAATGACAGATAAATATGGAGACACGCAGATACATATGGGCACATAGCCATAGATACGCAGCACACACAGACATGAAAAATAAAGAACACAATACCCATGTGCATGCAACAGATCCCCTCCAGGCATCGTGAATAAAAGCAGCAATAAAATCCTTCTATTACTAGCATTTTGCACTACCAGACCAGCTTCACTGTACAGCAAACAAAAAGCTTCTTCTTATCAGAGCTGCGCTCCCTATGCCTGCCAGCCCGCCATGGCAGCAGACAAGGGCTGCCACACGCTCTCCCTCTTCCACCCGCTTGGAGCACAGACACCCGGCTCGGCCAAGGTCTGTCTTTGCTGTCCGGACTTTTTATGCGGTACTAAGAATGTCAGCGAGTTTCATGCGGTTAAAAGGCTGAAATCACTGCCTCTGACTAATCTTCATTTTCTGTTTAAGCTCCCCTTCCCCCCCCACCTTTCTGATTGCGTGCTGATTACATGCAGCACTGCAAGGCACACAAGCGAGCTGTATTTTAGCTATGTGTACATGACTGTACAACCTCCCAACCAAGACCAGCGTGTGCTTTTCTCGATGACAACGTTGACACAGATCCCGAGTATCGGGTGACAAAAGCTGCAGCCGGTTTCCCATAAGTCTATTTCTGGTGCAATGCAAGTGCATGAGCATGGGGCTGGATGTATATTTAACTCCACATGTTTTAATCCAAAGAGGTCAGGAAATAGGAGCATGAATGCTCTTGTTGTGGCAGATGGGAATGTGTTGGATTGCCCCCATTGTCAGGGAAGGGGCCCTGGGCCTGGAGGTAGTGCTGACATCATTGTCTCTCTCTGGGTTTTGCCTGGAGCTGCAGACAGAGAAAGCTGTGCAGGCAGTAACCCTTTCCTGCCTGAGCTCCCAGCCACCACCTTCTGTTCTTCCACAATCTCCTCTTTGTCATCCGTTTCAGCAGTCCCAGGAAACGCGACCTTCAAAACGAATGGCTTTGGGCCTGCTTAGGCTCTGATATTTCCCTTCCAAAAGAAATAAATTGTATCAGCACTTGGGGAAAAAGGTTAAATGTAATGGGAGTGTGTCGCCTCGGCTGTGGAAAAACACAAGCCCCAAAAGAAAGCCTTGGCATTTATCATACAAATACACAGATAGGAGTGCACAAGGACACAAACCTTCTGCTATAAACACCCAAACCTAAGTAAATTTAGGAACTACATAAAAACTTGACATTTAAATAGCCTTGACTCAAGGCAATACTATAAACCCAGGAACAGGCTCCAGCCTCTGCATCTTCAGCGCTTCCAGTGGTTTTCCTGAAGGTAACGGCTGAGGTGCAACCAGCCCAGTTATTGCTCTGCTCTGCTCTGCCCTGCAGGCACCCCTGTTTCTGACCTCCTTCCCCATCCACACAGCCTGTCCCTGGAACCTCAGCAGGCACCCACAATGTCACAGGAGTCAGATGGCAACGGCTTCCAGGGGACTCAGCACAGCAGAGGATCAAGTGTTAGGTCTGCAGAGTGGCAATGCCAAGGGAGTATGCAAAATAAATCCCATCAATCCGAAAAGGAGGAGCACACACAAATATCTCTGTGCTTCCATGCATCGCTCCATGGCTTTTAGGCTCTCTGACAGTTTATCACCTCCACCATCCAGACTAATGTAACAGCAATCTGGAGAATTTGAACCAGCAACACCCGTTCAGTAGCTCCTGGGAATCTTTAAAAGCCCCTTTTCCTTGTACATCAGCCCTTTTCTTCACCATTCTTCTCTGTGGTGGCATGGAAACAAGCCATGATAAAAAGGATTTTGCAGGAAAACAATTTGATTCTGTATTTGCACTTTTCCACAGACAGCAATACCCTAATGATTTGGGGTCATTTTCTCTTGCCTGTCCTTTTTATTCTAGCAACATAAAAAAGATCCTTAAAAAAATACTTGCTCACTGTTCAAATAACAGAGAGGGACTAGCTCCCCTTGCCCTAGTAATGCCAGAGAATCCCACAAAGCACACTGACCTCTCCTTCACTCCCCCCTGTTCTGCCCAGGGATTACAGCAGTCTCAATACAGGCTTGTCCATGTGATTCCCGACCACTGCAAGATCTTTTATGAACATAGTTTCAGCCTTATCCACATTTCCTGATTTCTCTGTATTCCCATCAGACTTTTGATGTAAAAGTAACTGACATGGTTAACTCTTCAGAGCAGGAATTTCTCATCTTTACCTATCTGTAGATGACCCTAGAGCAATACTGTGTTGTAAAAGAAATAACAGTTTGGTGGTGTGTAAGTGTGCATGTGCATTGAACTGCAGAGGGGAGAATGAGGAAGAAGTCAACAGTGGTTTGAAATACAACATATTTCGGGTTTTTGTAACAGGATTTGTGAAACCTGTGGCTCCTCTGCAGTATAAATTAACCACTGCCTGAACTCAGGGTTATGCATTTACTCTTCACACACACAACCTCCTCAGGTCCATGTGGCAAGAAGGGCAAAGGCAGAGCACGGGCTGGTACCTGCTCTCCAGGCAGCGCTGCTGCTGGGGCTGCAGCAACAAACACTGTTTGGATGCAGTACATCACTTTGGCTCCTTCAACTCTGCTGGGATCTACTTCAGCCCATAGGTAGGTCAGAATTAGAGGACTGAAAGAGTAAACTGGGAACTACTTTCTGCCCCTGTGCTCCTATGCCACAGCAAATGCAAATTCAGCTCATTTTGAACGCTGTTCCCATATATTTGTTGTAGAATGACATTTATATGAGTGTATCCAATGAATGAATCCAACATGTTCTGTGTGACACACAGTTTGGGTGCACAAATGTACATGTCAGATGCTTGTATGGATATTTTTACACATAGACAATATATATGCATTGAGCATGGCTTTGGTTTGAATGTATAACACAGATATGTCCAGATACTCCAGATGTCTTCTCTGGTGCATGACAGAGCTCCAAGGCCTCTGATGGTGCCTGGGTCCATAAGATAGGACAGTGCCTTGGCTGCAAAATAGTTTTAGGGAGGAAACAACAGTGTTTGTTAGCCTTGCACTCGAGCTGACCTGATAGGTCTCCATCAGGTGGCACTGGCAGAACCTTGTACACCTCAGGGATCCCCTGTCATAGAATCACTGAATTGTCAGAGTTGGAAGGGACCTCTAGAGATCATCTAGTCCAACCCCCCTACTAAAGCAGGATTTCTCAGAGCACATTACTCAGGACTGCATCCAGGCGGGTCTTGAAAACCTCCAGAGAAGGGGACTCCACACCCTTCCAGGGCTCTGTCACCCTCACCGTACAGTTTTTTGTCATATTTGAATGGAACTTCCTGTGTTCCAGCTGGTGCCTGTTGCCCCTCATCCTGTCACTGAGAACCACTGAAAAGAGTCTGGCTCCATCCTCCCTCCACTTAAAAAAGCTCTGTCGTGACTGTGAACTCAAAAGTCTTCCTCTTTAAGGTCCTGTCTGAAGTAATTCTACAAATACCACTCCACCAGCCCTGGACTGGGCTGCAGCCCAGCCCAGCCTGATTCAGTTGCCTTCCTTTATCTGCTGCCACTAGAGGAGTTTAACCCATTCCCCGGGGCTGGGAGCAAAGAGCAGTGCGACACACACAGCCCTGGTGAGTCAGCAGTGGCGGATCCGTAGCACCCCGACATGTTCCGTGTCTTCCCCTGCTCTGGGGGTATCAGAAAGAACCCTCCGTTCCCGGAAAGTGGATGTGTGTACGCCTGGGGCTTGTGCGAGCATTTCGGCATTAATTTCTATGGTGCGGGTTTATTTGTGCGTGACTACAGGCATAAAAGCAAGGAGCAGTTTCTGCTGGGATCACCAGAGGGCTTTTTTATTTCAGTTTATTTTTTTTGCTAGGAAAGGGTTAACCGGAGTGCCCTTGCTGAGCTCCGTGTCTCCTTGCATTCCAGGGTAAATGGTGTTTTGCAGAGCTCGGTTACCTATGGCAACAGCGGAGAGGAATATTGCAGGCGAATCTTCTGAATCACAGGATTTACAGCCCATATGTTTATTCTGCAGTGAAACACTTCCAGCCCTGCTTCTGATGTGAGCTGGGAACCGCGAGAGGGCTTTGCAGAGCCATTTAAAAGGCAACGGGAGCTGGAAGCCAGGCATTTTTTAATCAAAGGCCAGGTTCAAAAAAGAAAAACACAGCAGAACCAGAGGAGCCTCCAGAATGAGCCGTGCTGTCACGGAGGGTACCTGTAGTCACACGCCGCCGCCATTAATAATCTCCACACAATTTCGTGGCTACAGAATAAAGAAATCGCCAAATTTCTAGCCTCAAACTCTGCTCTTGCACAACCGCCCTGGGCAAATCGGCGCTGTGAGGTGGCTCTGAAGCCAGCACAGCCACAGCACCGTCCCCTGGGCCACAGCGGGCTCTCTGGGGCCTTAAAGCACCTTGTTGCCTCTTGAGCAACACCCGGACAGGGTACAAGCCCGTGGGCAGCAAGTGTAAACTAAAGCATCTGCTGCTTTCTGACATGTGCGTGTACTTCTGACTTAGAGATCACTGTAAGGATGCTTTTCATCATGGCTTTTTAAAAATCTGAATAGGAATTTTTTAAATGATCACGACTGCAGAGAGTGCTTTAAGCCTGTTAAGTATATTTTTGGCACCATTTGAAAAAAAAAAAAAANAATACAAGCTTTTACATATAATTTTAAAATGCCAATGGCTTTGCTGAACTAACTGTAGCTCATCTCATCCCTTCTGAGAAAATAAGCAGTTCCAGGCCTGGCTAAGCTGTGGCGGGGAGATCATCTGGGAATTCAGGAAGCTAACAGCACAAGCCAAGGAGCTGTGGTTGAATGCTTGAGCAAAGATTCATTTCACCAAACTCTAACCCTCCGAAAGTCAGAAATCTGGTCTCGGCTCCCTCTGTAGTCAGCAGAGATAAATTCAATTGTTCAAAGACAACTCATAACACCTAAAAGAAATACCTGCCTGGCTGAGCGTGTGCATGCAGGTGCATCTCATGGTAACGGAGACAGGAATGTGATCCGGATACAGGCTGAGGGCAGGTCACTGTAAACACAGCTAGACAGACACATCAGACCAAATTCACATGGAAACGTCCAATTTATACTCTTCTCCCTGGAATTTGAATGCTCCCATATGTTGCTACTTCTTTACTAAGAAATTCACCATGTATACTACATATTAATCTAGTCATCTTACGGCTTAAAAGGAAAACGCTATTTGAGCTGAATGAGGAGCTGGACATTTTGCAGGAGTCTGCTACTCATTTTTGAAAGCACACAGGCAGGTCATTGCAAACTGTACTTGCTGTAACCTAGGAGGAATTTGCCTTGCTGATAAATATTTAAGAGTCACGAAGGACTGATCTACGATGCCTTGTATGGACACCCTTTCAATGGGTTCAAAGCAGTACATGCCATGTTTCAGTGGTGCAGTTCCAAATATGCATATTTTCAGAAAGGGAAAGCAAAAATAAGATACAAAACAGTTGAATCACAGTGCTTCTGTGTGAGCCCTCAGAATTCAGAAATGGACGCATCTGTTTAACTCAGATTTTTGTTCCATTTGGCTAAAAAGAAAACACTTGCTTCTTCTTACTATTTTTCTTTCCCTCAATTTAGAAAAGAAAACAGAATCCGAGTTTATTGATCCAGTGAAATTTATTTGGGAAATTGCTTTGAAGCCGTGGACTAAGATAAACACTAATTCATAATATATGTAGTGAGTGATCATGCAGATCGCAGAAAAGGGGAGAGAGGAGGAGAGTGGGAGGAAGAATTCATCCCTTAGACGGAAAATGAATGGGTCTTTAAAATAGAGAACTGGCAAGGTATCTGCCTGCCTATCTGTGCATTGCTTTTTTAATGCACTCATCTATTGTACACAACCATCAAATACAACATTAAAACTTGAATGCGATTTGCCTATTCATCATTCCCAGGTTCAGCTTTTTTGTTTGTTTGGGGGTGATGTTCAAGCTCTCCTTACAGTAGGGAGATCTGAGAGGCAGCGGGGTTTGCGTTATGCAGAGAAATCACTCAGACTTTGGATTATTCTGGTCGGATGGAGGGAGGGGGTCTTTCTTTTCCCCTGCAAATCAATTCTGGAATTTGCCTCGCTTCTGGCTGAGGTTGTAACGTTTTAGAAAAAGAACCAGCAATTCTGCTAGCAAGAGGAATTTTGCGTGGCTGAACAACGGGGAGTAAAAGCAATCTTTCCCGCAAATGCGTGTGTGTGCGCGTGTGTTCGTTTCTCATTCTCCACCATTTCCTGAAAACAGGGCTTGGGGAAAAAGCACACAGACACATAACATTTTTCCATTAGCAGAGCAAGCGGGGGAAGGTAATGGGTTGGGGGAGGGGGTGGTAATCAGAGATCTGCTTAGTCTTCATAGAAAGAAAAATGCCTGGGCGCCTGCTTTGCCATAAATTGCATCTGGTGGTTGGAGCTACAGCAAGTTATTAAAGCGACTGCATTAAAGTCATAATTCAGCGGGTCAGCAGCACGCTCTGCAACCCCTCCTCCATCATCCCTCCAGCCCCATTTTCTGAAGGGACCGAAGACCGGTGGCCAGAGTCAGCTCCTGCTGCCACACTTGGTGGCTTTTTTCCCTGGCAGGGGAGGGAGAGGGGAGGAAGAGCAAGAGAGCTCACACTACTGAGGTAATTTGCTTTGTAGAGTCACGGGGAAATGGTGCTGCCCACCCAGGCCTGGCCATCCAGAAGAAATCCTGCTTCCCAAACTTAGCCTTCCCCACACAGCAGTAGGGTGAACCCCTGGGTCCAGGCCCCCTCGTGCTCTGTAAATCCTTCGCTGATGTTCTCACTGGGCTGGAAGAGGTGTGGGGGGGGAGAAGCGAGATGTCAGCATACCTCAGGGAGGGGGTTGAAGGCTGCTCATGCCGGATCGGAGAGAGGGACGGGAATGGAAACTGCATCCCACAAATCCCAAGATGGATGCCGGAGCAGCCGGGGCAGGAGCTGTAAACAGCCAGCTTAGCGGAAAGCTCTTGCTATCGAGGTCAGGAGCTGGCTTGGAGGAGGCAACATTTGTCTCACATTTTGTGTTAGTGTATTTGAGCAGCTCTGTGCCTCACCGCTACGATGAAAGCTCCTTTCAGATAATAGCTTCCATTTCGTTTCCCGTTACAAAAAACCCCAGGCATATACAACTGCAACACTAAAAGGTTCAGGAGTCCCCAGCAGCTTTTCTGATAACAAGCTGGTGCACGTGTGACTCAAAAAAGACTTGTAGGGGAAAAACCCTCAAACCCCCAAACTAAAGGAAAAGCAGATTTTCACCCCAGCCTCCCCGAATCATCTAAAAGGGATGATTTATTAAAAATCAACATTATTTTTCTAACTGAATCACCTTGCAAAGACCTTTCTAAACATCCTCAAATGAGGAAGGTCGCCACGATTGGGGTTCAGTCACTTTTTGTGGACATGACCCATTTCTCCCATTTCCAAGGGGACAGAAGTGCCCTGGAATCACCCTTGCACCCTCAGAAAGCACTCTGGGGCTCTGTTTTTACTGGCCTGGCTGTGGGGAGCACAGCAGGCCACAAGGGCGCCTTCCTTTCTTCGGATGCTAAATATTTTCTTAATGAATCTAAGGAGGAACACTGAAGCTGAAACTGCTGAGATGACAAGTAGGTGCATGAGGTCACCCAGCGATGCCAGCTCCAGAAAAACGCCAGGTTTTCAATGCGTGTTCATGTTTGTGGGCGTAGAAAACATTACCAAGAGGGAAAAAGCATGCACACCACTATTCCCTTAGCAGCAAAGATTCTTCGCTTTAAACAGACATGCAACTGTGTATTTTTTCTGCAGATTACATGTGTTAGAGACGCTCTGATTTTTCCTTCTGCTTTTTACTAGAAGTATAAATACGTACCTCGCAGAGACTCCAGCAGAACACTGGGGGATGGGTTTCTCCTGCTGCCCAGGCTCCACAAAATTGTTACACAGCTCCCTTGCTGCACAGTCACACTTAGACTCACGACTATGGAGTGCAAGTAGAACATGCCACCACCTTCTGGGTCAGGGTTCTTTATTCCCATTGAGATTTTATTATAGGCTTGAGATCCTCTGAGAATTAAATCCGCTGCTTGTCTACAGAACAGATAATGGCAGGGCAAGCTTCCCACATCACTGCCTCCTGCCAATGCGGCTCAGCCCTGACCTGGCTACCATTCATGACTGGACGGAGTAGAGTTCATTCTCCGTATCCCATTCATAGCCACTGGCCTTTGCAAACAAGGACGAATTTAGAATCCAATTTGATTTTTTTTTTTTTTTTCAGAAGAGAAACCAACCAGCACACCAAGCAGGAACTGAGCTGAGTCACTAAAATAATTTCAAATAGATTTCCTGTATACAATGTGGATGGTGAAAACTTCTGAGCACTAGTGACCCAAGGAAAGTAAAGAATGACTAACGCAAAATTAAAACATAAGCGATCTCATACCCACACAGAGCTGTTCCAGGCTTTGTGTGTGTGGCATTTGGCGGGGCTGCTTTGGAAAGGAAACACTCTTGTCACTGCAGCCTCACTCCCCAGCATTTACAGTAGACTTTTGTAGCTGCAGTGACCTAAGAAGACAAGAAAAGTAAGCACGTCATGGGAGAGCTTATATATCTGAAAGCTTGTCTGCATTTCGCCAGACTAAAAAGCTGAAAATAGATACTGCCTCTGCCTACAAACCTCGCCTCTATAGTTTGCCCCTCATTCCTGTTTGTGCTTTCGAGAATGCAGCAGTTCAGCAAGCGCTAGGCATTACAGCTGCTATTACTGTATTTATTATTCCGGATACCACAGCAATGAGACAGACATTCCTATGTGAGCTCTACGATTTTCCCCCAAATGTGAGGATATTAGTCAAGCTACATCACAATGTGAAAATAGTCATCCGCCGTATTTCCAGTGTTATTTCCAGCAACAAGGGGGCAGCAGGGAGCCTCCAGCAGAGCTCGGCATCGAGCAAGAGCAGACAGGCTTCAGCTCCTTATTTCCAGCCTCCTTCAGGCAGTGATAGAGGAAAGCCCACTCCTTGAGGAGTATGATACAGCCAAACCCCAGGAGAACGCATGGGGTCTTGCTGTGTTTCTCAAGCAGAAGGACTGCTAGGCCTCTTCAGTATATCTCATTTCTGAATAATTGGACAGTATAAATCATCTTTCTTCATTTAGTGCTCATGCTGCTTCAGTGAACTCGTAAGGGACAGGGTAGTCTCCTCAAGACTGACTGTAAATAAGTCAGTTGCTGATCTTTCATATATAGAAATTTACTTTGCAAATGTACTGGGTCTCACAATTCAAGTGGGCTTTAGGGTAGAAACCATCATTTCAAACCTGCAGGTGCACCTGCACCAGTGAGACACAAGAACCACGAATGTAATTTCATCTTCTACAGGATTCTCCACAGGGAATATCCCTGCCAAATTCTCACCCCTCTGGCTGCAGGGGTGCTCAGTCTCTGCCTTCCTTGCAGCCAAGTGCACAGAGACCCACCCATGGCTGCCTCTCTATGTCCTCCTCTGAAATCCTGTACAGAAAAGCTACATGTGAAATGCCCCTGGTATTTTGGAAGCATTTTGTGTGTGCAGCTACAAAAAAACCTACTTGCAGAGGCGTTATAGACAGACTTGGGAAATGCATAAATGAAAGGCAGCATTTTGTGTTTATTCCTACTGTTCAGACAGAAATGTGGAGAAATGTGGAGAAATGTGGAGAAGAAATTTGAAGGCAGCTTTACTGAGCAAACTGCAGTTTAGGCAGATCCGAGAGCTGCCGCCCTTGCTCGCAACAGGGCTTCTCAGTAAATCACAGCAGCTGTCCCTCCAGCGCCAGCAGCAGCCGGGAACACAAGGAACCATTTTTTCTCTCTTTCCAATGCGGAAGCAACACAGGGAAGTCACAGAGCATCACTGAGTCAGGGCTCTGCGGCACAGTAAATTTCTGAGCCTGCCTGGTATTCTAGGCACATCCTTACGGCAATAAACTCCTCAGCATCATATCCCAGCCAGGAGAGAATCTGGAGCGGCTAAAAATACAGCTCCTGCATCTCAAAAGCTCGCACACAGCAAACTGCTGCTGGTGACCTCCACACCCTCCTCTCCTAGTACATACACCCAAGGCAGGTGGTGACCAGCCTCAGCCCCCAAAACAAGGACAAGAGGCAGCACTGTACGTGGTGATGGGCATTACGCACAAATTTAGGAATAAGCCTGGGTGTCCGGTTGGAAGGAGACTTTCTGCTTGCCTGGCCCATGAAAAAAGACAGGTGGGGTCTGCATTGCCTGGGTTTTTGAGGGGTGATTATTTCTCATTTTGCTTTGCGTAGTGAAACACCCCAAAGATTCTGGCATTAGCAGGCACTATAAATCTCGAGGACACCACAGCTGTGACTGGATTATTTATAGCTCTGCTTTTACATTACCAGCTCCAAAACATCACACAAAGAGGAAGGTAATGAAATCTCCACCTCTCCAGCCGTTGCTCTCTAATCTGAAACGGCATTTCCAGGAGCCATTTTCACTCAACCAGGGAGTCTAGGAACAAACACGTTCTCACCCTCCCACTCACTGTCAGACAGCCCCACAACTGGCACGCACGTCCACAATCACACACACATTCATTCCCTACATTTCTCACCGAGAGATACAAAAAGTCTCATGCATTTGCAGTTTATCACATGCAAACATACACATCTCTTCCCTTTCAGTCACGCAAATACACAATCGCAAACGCATTCTGGGTTAAATTCTATTTTCACTTATGCTATGCAAATATAAAAGCTGAATACTTCCATTAAGATAACAGATTTACAACTGTGTAACTGAGATCAGAATAGGGTGCTGACTCTCTCATACATAAATTTCCATAGTTGCTCCTGAATTTGTCTTTTTCCTCAGCCGCCTCTCTGTGCATTAATCATTCAACATTTAAATCAGCCATCCACTTGCTTCTTTTTGCTTTGTCAATGAAAATTGTTCAGCATTAATTATAAAACTCATTCTCTACTGAGGTTTTCTTGGCTTTTTTTCATTAGTGGGTGGAAGTGTCAATTTACAGTCATCTTGTTCTGTCTTCAAAAATACCCTGTGTACCAGCTACACTGCAGAACACATTCTCTGTGTGAGAGCGCCTGTGAATGTGTGTGTGAGCTTGTGAATGTGTGAGCTTGTGAATGTATACGCAGGATTGGGAATGCATGTGCATACATGTGCATATGTAGAAAATATATGGAGATTGTGTTTGAATTAGAAAAGCTAAATGCTTCTCAGGCTTTATTTTACAGTTTGAATTTTAACTACCTTCTGAATCTGGATTTTCATCTTAGCGATACAGATGATTTCAGGTTACAAAGCAAAGACTTTATGGCTACTGCAAATGTGTTCTAAATCGAGCATCTTTGGCGACAACAATACAATAGAGATCTAATTTTACATAGCGGTAAAATCTCTCCAGATTTGCTTTCATATTTTTTATTCAAAAGGATTGGACATTCCTGGTCCAGCACCCTGTGCAATCCTGCAGTAAAACCCCAATGTGAGTACCGCAGTACACATGGCAAGATAATAAACCAGTATGCTGTAGCCAACAGCACATCACAAAGCAATAAAACACAAAGGCTAGAGTATTCAGTTTAAATGGGAAATATTTTAGTGCATGGACTGTACACAGAAAGGTGGAGGCTGACTAAACTTGTCTTTGCAGGTATGATTTTCACAATTGTGAATGTTTTACTCCTTTACTACAAAGCAGAAACTACACCAGCGCATAAATGCTTTCCAATCTTTTCATTATACTGGGATGCTGCAACCTATATTTAACCCAAGGGGAGGGATGTACTCAAGAAACAATTCTCTCCTTGGCAATCATTTCTCTTACAAGTTATATAGAAATGTTAGACCGCTTTAGCTGCCAACCAGGGATTACACAAAGAGGNTGTATCTCTCTGCAAAAATGTATTATGAACCAACGTAAAACCTGAGTCAAGAAACTAAAGTAATCTCCAAGGCAACAACAAAAAGATGAACAATGCAAATGCTTTTCCCCTTCTGGGATCGTGGTATGAGTTTGTCCTGACTTAGTACAGTTACGGTGTCATCCCCTTCGTGGGGACCTTGCTTTGGGGAAAGCGACGGTTCATGATATGCCCCTTCCCCCAGATCTGAATTCTCTCTGGGTTGGTGGCCACTGAAATACGGTGCCTGTTCTGTATGCTCTGCACTGCTGAGCTGGACTTGCAGTTTCAGTTCAGTTTCACTGAACCGCCGCCCACCACTGCATTGCAACAGGCAGTCATTGCCTCAATTGCAGAAAACACCCAAAGTAAAAGGCTCAGAAAAGAGATCAAGAATGGAATCAATCCTGAACACTAAACTGGGGAGGAAAGGGAAGCTGTTGAGAGGAGGAAGTTAATATTACCCAAGCTATATACATTCTGTGAAAAACAAGAAATCTTCAATCTCCAAGACTATCAGGCAGTGCTTTTCACTCCTACTGAAAAATTGGAAAATAGAAAGTGTCTTTTTACTTTATGATGGCATGAAAGCAAGTAGAAATAACAGTATTTAATCAAGTAACAGAACACCTCTCCAACCTAACAGAAGTTGTGCTTTAGCTAAACACTCAGAGAGTGAGCTGGGAATACAGCCCAGAGTTTGGGTTTATTTATTTTGTACAGAGCTCTGCATGTGCTACTCTGAGGTTAGCACACAAAGAAAGAGGCAAGACACACTGTTAGTCAAGCAGTGCTCTCTCCTACTGATAGAATAGTAGGAAAAAAGGTGAGTTTGATTCTCATTTACATCAAAACCGTTTTGTACACCTGGGAGCAAAAAAAAAAAAAGCTCAAAATCAAGTCTGCATTAAGGAGCACATCTCTGGAGAAGGTAACCTGGGAAAGTGCTGCAAATGTAGTTGGAGTTTATACAGGTGAGCCATTCTTCGGCAGCATCGGGAGCAGGCTCACTAGGTGAGGAGACTAACGGAGCTGTGTCCCTGGCTCTCCCATGGCTCCCCACGCAGAGCACCGGCTTCCAGATCCACCATGCAAAAATGCTTTGCCACTCACCTTCTCCTCCCTGCCTGCCACTGTATCTTCCTATGGAAAGTGAAATTCATTCCACCTTGTCTCCCTTTCCCAAGCAAAATAACCTGTTCCAAGAAAAGCACGGGTTTGCCATGATAAACACATTGACACTAGAAATTCTTACCAGCGAAGCTATGGTGCTCAGAAATCATCTCATATCATACTCATGTCAGCAGGGCTGTGACAAACCTGCCCTTAGATGGACAAAAAGGTATTTCGTGCCAAATTCTAATTTACACCCATAACTCTTTCTAGTTCTTGCCCAGTGTGAAGGAACCTTGGGAGGAGCATATTCCACACCTGTTTGGACCCTGCTTGCACTTCATACTAGTGTGAATGAGAATTTGGAACTGTGTGTCCATGTTTCTCCAAATTGCTTCTAATTTTTCTACATGCTTATTTTAGTAGTATTTGTCACCCATGTGTATGCAAATAAAGCTTGCAGAGGAGTTCTGAGTAATAGGGAGAAAAGAGCCTGCCACTGTTTATTAGACTACAGCTGATGCCACAGTAAAAAATGCTAGTGGTAATTTTAGTTCCCTTCCTAAGGGACACTTCCTGCCCTTCCACATCATTATGAAAACTGCTGGTGACAACGCACCCGATCGCAGCACTGGGAGCTCCTCACAGAGACCATAACAAAACAAGCTCTTTGCCCTGATTTTTAAAAATTTTTTCTGCTAATTTTCCAGGTCCAGATCTCCTTTTTCTTCCAGATCAGAGGTGAAACATGACATGGCAGAACAAATTAAGATTTCTCTTCCCTTGCCCATGGTCTCCTTCTCCTAAGGTCACATAACTTCATTCACAAGACCTGTCAGTCTAATTCCTTTCATAGCCATGAAATTACCTGAAAGAATTTTTAATGCACTTAGATTTTAGTATTGTATTTTTACACTTTTCAGCTTAGGTTTCATTGTCTGTTAAACCATGTTAGACTTCGAAAGTCACATTTCCTTCTGAGTGATTCTGTCTTTTTCCACTTGGCAAGTGTCACGTTTTTCTGTGATTTTCTCATGGTATTTAAAGCCACAGGACCTCTGTTATTTACATACCTCCCTGGGCATTCACATATCGCTTGTTTCTCTAATAAAATGCACGGCTCCAGGGTTACTGTCCCTGTGAAATCATTCAAAGAAGCCCACCTACTTCATCTGACCTCCAAAACCGGTGACAAATTTTGCTTTTTCCTTAAGTGAAAATTCTGAGTAATTCAGATACACAGAGTCAAGTTTTCAGCCCATCTACAGATTAGGCATATACTAAATTTGAATGAAATCATTTGCACATGTGCAACCTACATTTATGCATGCAAATCAGGCAATTAGGTACAAAATTACCTGATTTGCATACATAATGCTAGAACCAAGCAAGTAATATACAACAAAACCATATTCTATTAATATTATTTTCTTCTGTTCTGAAATTAGCTGCAGCTGGATTGGGAAATACTCAAGATTTTCATCACTCAAAATGATCAGTCTGTTCGATGAACATTTCTAGGTCTACTGATATGCTGGCTAATTAGATATATCAAATCATACAGATTTTGTACCATGTTTGGTAACTTGCCATGAATTTTACAATAAAAATGCGCAATTCCACCTTTTTCACATTAGAATTTGACTCAAAATTCATTTGCACAAATAAATCTTAAGTGCATGAACACTAAAGCATCGCAACACAGATGCCCCCCCCCCCCAATTTGCTTTGAATTCAAATATTCATTGATTTTTTTTTTTCCTGTTTGTGCAATCCAGCTGCTTTTCTGTGCATACAAATATGGAGCTGCTGTAAAAAGCAGCTGCATATGTAGAAAACCAAGCCAGTGCAAACAGAGTCTGTGAAGTCTGGAGGATATTTCCTACAGGCCTGCAGTTGTAAGCAGACAGGTCACACCTCATAGATAATGAAACAAGAACTTTTCCCTTGGCACAGTCATGCCAGAGGGGCCTGCCTTACTGGAAAGTTAAGTGCATACCCTGGGAGGGCTCTGGTGACACCCTTGACCCTGACCTCTCCTCTCCGGTGGCTGTCTTTGCCTCCCCCTGCCTGGCTGCTCTGCACATGTACCGACACACTTCTTTTGGTTTGCTGCCCTTTGCTGTGCTCTGTCTTGCTCAGAAGGCAAATTCCTCAGGCACAGACCTGTCCTATTTGTCTACGAAGTCTTATGCATACTAAGGGGCTTTAGTTGTAGAATAAATAAACAATAACTGCTGTGGTGCGGAGACATTTTTGCATGTCTCTAACTGTTCTCATGGGCTTATCTCCAAACCCCTTTAAGCGGCTCATTAGCATTTTTAAGATGGGGTCACCAACACTCTTTCAGATAAGGGCAGATCTTTAGTTCCTGTAATGGCGATACAAAGCTCCACTTAACGTTCAGCATTTCATTCCTTACGCATCCTGGCATTTGCTTTCTGATCAAAGATGCCCATTTGACAGAGGTGAGCTTCCAGTCAGTTATCCAGTGGCAATCAGGTCTTATTCTGGTACTTTTAATTTACAACTAGGCAAAATGCTGAGGCCAATGGCTTCCTCACAGTGCGGGCAGCTGCATATGCCATGAATTTCACCTGCTACTACCTGGCTCATTCACCTATCATCAGCGTACTAAGTCCTACTGCCTTGATTCTTTTACGTTCAAGCAGAACTTTCAAACTTTTCAACATCCCCTCTTGTTCCTTCTCCTTTAGTATTTAAATTGTATGCATTCTGAAAAGATCATGTCTTTGTCTTCTAAAAACGATGTTGCACATCTTTGGCTGTGTCCTGGTTTCAGCTGGGATAGAGTTAACTTGCTTTCCAGTAGCCTGCTGTGTTTTGGACCTAGTATGAAAATAATGCTGATAATACATATTGGTTTAGTTGTTGCTAAGTGATGTTCACATTGGTCAAGGACTTTTTCAGCTTGCCATAGAAGCTGAGAGGGAGCACAGACAGGACAAACTGGCCAGAGGAATATTCCACACTTTAGACGTCATGCTCAGTATATAAATGGGGGTTGACTGGGGAGCAGAAATCCGTGATCACTCATGGACAGGTTGAGCAATCGATCATCAGGTGGTAACAGTGACTTATGTTGTAACTTTCTATTTTGTATATTCTTTTGCCATTATTATTATTATCATCATCATCCTCTTCCATTACCATTCCATTAAACTGTCTTCGTCTCAATCCATGACTTTTGTTTTTTCCCCCCTCCTTTTCTCCTTCTTCTCCCTACCCTACTTGTGGGTGGGTGAGTAGGCAGCTGTGTGTTCCTAGTTGCTGGCTGGATTTAGACCACGACAAGCTGATACAAGAAAATAATAATAAAGACCATCAAGATATTTGACAAGATCCACATTTAAGAGTTATCATTGTGTGACAACTTTTTGCCTCTCATTTCAGGAACTTCTCAGTGTTTCTTATTCATGGGCCATGGTAATGAGGAACTCTTCACCTCACGACATATTGGTCAGCTATCTTACGTATTTTATTTCCAGTGTCTTTGGTGCTCTGCAAACCTCTACGGCTCATAACTATGCAACCATTTGGCTCTTACTTGTCTGTCTATCACAACAGCTTCAGAGCACCTCTCAAGCATTTAAAACCAGAATATTCTGTGTGTCTCCCTTTCTTGCCTGCTGAAGGATAGAGCTTGTCTATTTTCCTTTCTTGCCTTTGCCTCTGGCACTTGTTCTTACTTCATCCTCTCTTTCAGGCTAAGGGTCTCCAGATCTCCTTGACACATGTCCCAAAAGAGGTACCTTTCCATTTCTTGATCTTTCCTGACAGCAACCATCCCTTCCCACACTCAGCAATTTCATTTCTATAAGGAAATAAATACAGTAGAAAGTCAGCACCACCTTTGTAAGCCCAAGAATTTGTAAGAGGCACTGGAAAGCCATGCACGCCAAGAAGGTAAGTGTATCTGTAAATCCTATGTTCAAACTATGGAGATAAAAAACAACAGCAGTTCTTCTGTCCCAAGTAAGGTGTACATCATTCTAATCCTAACATCTATCACACTCCCAAATAAGCAATGATACTCGGAAATGACTCAGGGCCTTTCATTGCTCATGTTGTCACAGATATCTAGTTTAAGCTCACAAACTACCAAAGAGGAAAAAAGCATTTTGTTGGAAATGTTAAATTTATACTATATACAAAGCTTCCTTCACGTATTTGCAAACAAATTGCTAAAGGTAATCTGCCTGTGTGAAGACCCATGGACCTGGAGCAAACCAGCCATGCAAGGTTATCAGACTGGGCAGGGAAGGATCCAGAGGAAAGCAAGCCAGAAAGGACTTAGTACTGGGAACAAACTAAATGGGTGAGTTTGTGTGGTTTCCCTTGCTGTGGCAAACAGCCCCCCTCTAACTATGAGGGACAAACTGCTGACTGAATGGACTTGGGACCCTCAGACAGAATAATCCTTGGGGAAAGAATTGACAGGCAAATGGACTGTATCACTAAGAAAAAACAAGAGCAGCTACATAAAAGATACTGGCAAAACCAATAGGTACATATATCTCAATGGATTCATCTGTTGTGAGAAATGTTGTTTATCTGCTGCTGAAAAGCAGACAAAAGCAACAGGAACTGCAGCTTGCACCTCAGCAGGAGAGATTGCTGCAATGTACACTGACATAGGGTCTGGGGAGTACTGCTGGACTGGCAGAGGGTACTTTGCTCTGTGCTGATGGAGCTAAAACACTACCCTCAAATGCCTATCCACATCCCTGAATGCACAGTGCTGCTGGGGTGGGGGATTAAAATTCAGTAGCTACAGAACACCTCCCCAGTAAGAGGGGCCACATGGCATAAAGAATGTTGAGCTCGGCTCTTATTCTGGCCAGGCTGAGACTGGCTCCAGAGGCAATTCCATCATTGCATTTGGGCTGCTTTACATTCATGGGGAATGTGCTCATTTATAGTGATCAAACAGCCAGGGAACCTCACTACCTGTATGTTCAGAGATGAGAACGGTAGCCTTGGAATGAATTCCACAGGGTCTGTACCTAGAGCTAAAACTGATTGCCTCTCCGGGCATTCTTCTGCAAGTAACACGATGGAGGAAATAGAGGTGGAGGGAATGAATTCATAGGACAGACTACAGTATTCTGCTACAAAAGGTAAGAAAGACTCATAGCTTGCCAAAAAGCTTTAGAAGAATTATTAGTCCTACATTAGCTTACAGAAGGTCCTCCTGAGAGCAGGGAAACTCCAGCAATATGCTGCTGGCATGCAAACCTGTGCACGAGAAGGGATTGTTCAGTCAAGCATATATAGATATGTGCCCAGCATATGTAGATATTTGTCATGTGCCATTTGAGCCATGGGTGTAGGTCTCTGTTCACTACAGCAGTTTCCTGCATCAGGCAGTCAGAGAAAGTCTTAAGTAGTGAATGCGGGATATAATGTTGAATTGAAACCAAATGGTCTCAAATTGCGTGGGAACTCCACTGTTGCCCAAATCAAAAAACAAGAAAAGTCTGATGACTACATTTCGAGGCTTCCTTAGAGAACGACAGTCAAAAAGGCTTAAGAAGTTTTGTAAAAAGAGCCACCCAGGCCCAGACACCTTTAAGCGTTAAGGAAAGCTGGTGTATCAGTATATAGACTTGACAACTCCAAACTGGAACATTATTGAGAAGTCTGTGTGGTAATGAGATAAGTCCCCATCAAACCATATAACTAGCTTGGACAAGACCCTGAGGGTAATCGTGTGTGTGCTGCTAAGGATTGATCCTTTAAATGCTCACAGCACTGGGGACGAATCAGGTGACTCTACAAAGAGCTCATCTAAGAAGGAAACTGTGTGGAGCAGGTGACAGCCTACAGTTCCCAGACTTGGGCTGAGATAGGAGAACAAATAGCCTGCTTCGAGCAGAGAAATTACCTTGCTCTGGTTTGGTCCCTTGGTTCTAAGGTTTGAAGAACCAGTACTGGCTTTAAGCATTTGCCATCTTTTCTGGGCTGGAGGACAGACCCAATGGCCATACAATTGCAGGGCAAATGAGGAAGGATACAACTGTATTTACAGGCTCTGTGCTGGATTTTTTTCCTTAAAATATTAGAAAATAAATCTTTAATTTTACATAACTCCTTGTTTGCAACAGAAGGAGGGAAATGTGGGGGTTTCTTCAAGTGATTTTAACCTGATGTTGTTTTCAACAAAGTGCTATTATCAACTGTTATTGTTATACAGTTCTATAGAGTTATGCTGTAATTAATTTCCATAGCAACGTGATCATGTCATATATTATGGATTACAACTCAGAGGGAGAGGGGATGGGAAAAGCACAGAATGAAGACTACAGAGCAAAACCTGTCCTGATTATTACTTGAATCTTGAATGTTCTTATTAGTCCAATTTGTTTAAACAGTGTTTATCTGTCGGTAATGTTGAGGATCCAGACAGGCTGCATCTGCCTCCCCAGGCATGCTCAAACACAGCCTGGGATTGCACATCTTCAAGGGAAAGCAGGGTGGGGTTCCTTCAAATGACAGAACCTTCTGCGAGGAGGAAGTTTCAAGCTGTAACTTGCAAAATATGTACAACACACTACTGTAAAAATCCAGCCACCAGAACAAGGAAGATGTAGGCAGAGAGCTGCAAATAATCATGCAAAAAGCTGAAAGGAGCTGCTCGTGTTATTAAGCATGTGCAGTGCAGTTCTCAGGAAATGCCATTGTCTCTTCTAGCATGGGGAAAGACAGGTACACAAGAGCATGAGAACTTCTGTATCATTTCCTGGTATTTAACTGTCCCACAAGCCACCAGACATCCTATCAGGGATGCTGACTAATGAATCTATCTTAGACTGCAGGTCCTTGTTAGCACAGCATAACTAGATGTCCACAGATCACACAACTGATCCCTGATGGCTGCACCTCTTGCTGCCTCCCCTCCAGCAGAAATGATGCAATGAGCACAGCTGAATGAGTACAGTTGGATGAACAGAAGAGCTGACTGCAGAGAGGGGGGAGAACCACTCAAAACCACAGCAAATGTTTGCCAAAAATGAGTGTGTCTACTTACCAAGGTACAGCTCTGCAAAGGCTGCATCCTTTTGATAAGATACATGGCATAATCTTTCACTGAAGGAGGTGGGATAAAATAGATGTACCAACTGGCCTTTCTTATCAATGCAGTGTGAGTTCTTCAGGAAGGAATTATCTTTACATGTAACAGGGAGTCAAGCACATCAACAACACTGAGCAAGTAATAAAAAATACTCCAAATTTTACTGCTGCGGGAAGACAGGAGACTTTTCTGTTGTTTTAATCCTAGATGTTTTGTATCTTCTCTTTTTATTTTACAGAAATAATTTACAGACACTGAGGAAGAGAGTTCTAAGAGAAAATACCAAGCTAGATCAAATAAGCCTGCAACATCTTCAAGTCAGTGGCCTATATTTTTCAGTAGCAGACTAGATATTCAGACTTCCCACTCCCTCTCTAGTTCTGCCCCTGCCTCCAACACAAATCAAACCTACAAAAGTGCGTTTTCCTTACCCCAACTGTGTGCCAGCCTGGACATGTTCAAATGAAAACCTGGGCTACACTATGATCTTGTCTCTTGTTACCCTGATGCGTGTAGCAAAGAGTAAGATTGCCTCAGATAGGTCCGGAATACAGCAATTCAAAGCAACCCCCTCCTGTCTTTGATTTGGATGTGCTGTGCTTTCCATCATAGCTAAAGGGGAGCTCCTACCTCTGACACACAGGTATGCACTCTCCTTCACCCCAGCCCTTGGTACGCTGCATCAGCAAGAACAGCAACAGCCTCCAGCCTTGGAGCTATCTGAGCGAAGGACGCAGGCTACAGGCAAATGGCCTGGCACTGAACACTGTTGTTCCCAAACACCTGTGTCCTACAAGGGCTTTTGAGTTCAGCTGTACACAGTCGTTACAACAACATGCTTTTATCCCAGAGAAAGGGAGACTAGCAGTTGGGGCAGTAACCAAAGGCCACAATCTCTCTCGTTCTGATAGGCGTTTGCCGTGTGACCTTGGCTAAAACACTTCAGATTACCCATCTGGAAAATGGATAAACTAACACAGTGACTTGAGGGAGTAACCTCTTTCCTGGGCGCAGTCCTCAACTACGGTTAGCAATGTTCCAGCCAGCTTTGCATAAAAAAAAACCCAACACTTACAGAAGGGCAAAACACTGGTTTAGCTTTGAAAGAGACTTGGGGCTGCTCACCTCTGGAGAAGCCCCCAGCTCCTTGCCAGCTTTCGGTGGCCCAGAGGCAGAAGCAGGCTGTTAAATCAGTGGTTTGCCTGAGGAGCGAGAGGAGGCTTGCAGCAGCATGGCTGCTTTCTCTGCACATTCCTCTGGTGACGCTGCTTATTACCCAGCATGCAGATAACCCTGAGTCAAGGCTTTGGTATGAGTGGCGCTGCCAGGAGCTGCATGCTCAGAATAGAGGGTTACAGTTTAAACCGAGGTGAAGCGCCGTCCCCAGCCAGCTGCACCCTGCCTGCCTCCCCTCCTCGGCTGGAGCCAGCCACCCCTTCACCTATTTGCAGGAAAGGAGCTTTCCAGTCCCTCCCCTCCACCCCACCGCTCACCCAGGGATCATTCCCATTGAGAAGCTCTCAGCCTAATAGTAATCCCGACGAATTTAGCTGCTGCTAATAAATCCCACCCCTCCGCCCCTCCCAACCTGCCTCCATGCAAATCCATTTGTAGGTTACTTGAACAATAGCGGAGCTGTAATCAGCCCTCCCCTCTGGCAGCCTGCAGGGAGGGAGGAGAGGAGGATGATGACAGTGGGGAATTTCTGCTCGGCTCCTTGAAGCTGCACAGACATGTTTCATGTCCCCATTCCCATCCCCAGCGCAGAGGCAAGCGGGCGGGGGATCACACGGCCGCTTAGGCCAGGCCCAGGCCGGTGGCAGTTGCATGCCCTGGCACCCCGGTGCCCCCTCCCTGGCCCACCCTGGTTCGGTTCAGCTCAGTTCGGTTCAGTTTGCTGCCTGAGCCGCTGTGCCGCAGCCATGGCGAGCTGCTCGGCTCTGCGGTGGGGCTGTCAGGCTCAGCCTCCACTCACAGAGCACTGAACAAAGCCAAGCGCCTTCACGTTGGCCAAAAAAAAATAGAGGAAAAGACCCCAGTGAATCAGCCTTGGGGGAGTCGGTCGCCTTGGCACAACCGGTGCTGCTGGGAGAGCAGTGCCAGCCAGGAAGTGGCAGCTCCCCCTTACAGCTCTCTTTGGGGACAGGGAGAAAACCCCAGTCTTCTCACTGTTTAAGCTGATGGGTGTGGGAGGGGGGTGTTTTGCTGAAAATAAGTTGCTGTTCGACAGCAGCTCACATCTTTGAAGTTTCTTTGCAAAGGGTCATAAAAGCAGCAGCGAGTGCATATGGCCATGCAGGGCTAAGGGGGGAGGACTGTGAGCGGATGCCAAATCAGCTGAAACCTAAGAAGCTTGACCTTCCTCACCTCCACCCCTGCTCCCACCGCCTCCAAATAACCTTACAAGGGCGCATCGGGAAGGCAAGGCAGACAGCAGCCAGGGGAATGCAATCTCAGTCCAGCAGCCAGCAGGGCTGTGTGTCAGTGAGGGGAGGGAAGGGAGAAGGACACTTCAGGGTAGCTGCAGCCACTGTCAGCAGAGCACACTGATACCAGCAAGGTTTACTTCATTGAGGCAAGCACAGTAGTCAGACTGTGCAATCTTGAACCTACCTAGCCCCAAGTAGCTGAGCCAGTCCAACCAGTCAGAGACTGTACTGGCCGGACAGACTGGTGACGAGCATCCTCCCCCTCCCATTCACATGTCTAACTGCTCCCTTCTGCTTTTTGCTCTGCAGTGAATGGCTGGAAGAGAGTGGGTTTGCTGTCAGAAACTTGAAATGACATGTAATCTCCCATGTTTCTTCTCACGGAGGTAGGTGAGCCCGTTCCCAGGGAGAAGAGCTGAGTTCCCGCAGAGCCTCCCAGTCGGGGCTGGCAGCATGGGGCTGGGCTGCCCTGTGGCAAACACGTGGGGAGGGAGATGTTTGGCTGGCTCGTCAGAGGAGCCCAGTAGTAGCCTCGCTCAGTGCACACACACCTAATCCTTCTTTTAAGACGTACACCAGGGAAAAGACCTTGTCTGCAGTTCTTTTCACATCACCCCATCGGCAGAGGCATTCCCCTTCCCAGCCGGCATTACAGATTTTAAGGCAGGGGCTGAAACAAAAAAAGCTCAGTACACAGTTTTCAGATGCGTTGAAGATAAACCTAGCAGTGCCTGTTTCTACTCAGGAGGTATAACTATGCGCTCTGCATCTTCCAGGGGATAGTTGAAAGGACAAATATGTAGGTACAGAGCTGTTTTGGGTAGAAAATGCATGCTGTAATGGATTCTGATGGCTGAACGCCAAGGGGGAAGCTGTTCTGCTTCAAGAATAGCCTCACAAGAGTCAGCATTACAGTGACAGTTCAGTACTCTGCTGCAAATCTACAGGATGTGTCACTTTGGCAGAGAAAGAGGCTGCTAATGCACAACACTAACCATCCTACTATGAATGGAGAATGGCTGCATACCACAAAAAAAAAAGAAAATGGCAAGACCTAGGGAAGAGGGAAGCTGCAAAGCGACTACTGCATAGTAAGCTGGGAACCTGAGAGCTCTGAGGAGATTTCAAAGCCCTTTCCCTTGAGGGGAAGAAAAATTCAGCTCACAAGATGCCTAAAGAAGCAAAGACAACCCTTTTTCCAGCGACTGCTGTGGCTCTGCAAAGCTATGCTGGCAGACAACCTATTTGAAGAGATCGCAGTTTCAAAACAACGTTAGTCCTGACTAGTTTGGAGCTCAAATGTTAAAGGGGAAGGGGGGATAGGAGAGAAGAGCATGCTCACATGCACAACATTGCTAAGCAAATAAAAAAGATAACAAGGTTTGTACTAAAATGACACCAGTTAGCATTGCTGAGCTTGAGCTCCTGATGAAACTGTGTAGTATTTCCCCCAAATGGACACAGCATCTCTTCACTGCACAAACACTTCCATCTCCAACTCACACAGAGCTGCCAACGCTTAAAAAACAAACATCCAGTGACACACATGTTCTAACCCATTTCTTAGAAAATAGGCTACAAGGCTATTAAAAGAAATGTTGAGAATAATCTAACTGGAGAAAAAAAAAAAACAACCAACAAAAAAACAACCAAAAACAAAAACAAAACCTAACCAACCCTCCTTGGGAAAATAAACCATTTAAATACTTCCCCATTACAAGAAGGAATGAGAACACAACAAATGACCACCTGGACAAATAAATTCGCTTAAACAATTTATTCAAGCAAACATTGGGCTTTACCTTAAATAACTGGCAAACCTGGGGGAGGGGAGCATTACTGTGAAACACAGAAATCAGCTGAACCTCTGTACGTGGGAATCGCTCAGTGGCTCCCTTTTCCTCCTCCTCGAAAAAAGGTTACAGCTTGTTCGTCAGCTGTGGACATCTTCAGAAAGGAGAAAAACCTATGGAGTGGGTTCAAAGAAATGCTGGCTAATATGCCCAGACTAGCTGCTTAATGAGCCAGAGTAAAAGAAAAGGTCACATGGTTACAAAAAACCTCCATGCAACAAATGCCCCGTAGCCACGGTTAACTTTAATTAACTGCAGTATTACAATTCACTTCAAGCTTATTTTCCACCTATGTCTAGTGCCCCTTACCTTTCCTTTACCTGCTAAAAATCAAACTGATGAGTCTCATAAGTGGGTTCGTGCTTCCAAAATTCTGACTAATAAGAGCTTTTCAAGAATGCTCTGCAATTAAAGAAATCCAAACGGGGCTCTTTCTAACTCCAGCTACTGATGACTGATTTCAAGATTACAGGAGTGGCTCTGTTTATATAAATCAGGGTATTCACACTTGTGTGACATAATTAAATGTTGAATAGCCAGTAGTTTCTCTCTCTTAATGGCAGCTGCAATTCACACATGAATATTACTTCTGTCCTTGTTAGGTTAAAACTCAGAATTTCATCCATGTGTACAGTTTTTTTTCACTGCCAGTCATGAGCTCACAAAGCTGGTCCTCCTATCTTGTGATTTAGAAATAGACTGCTGTGTGGGAACTGCATGCTTAAAGAGATTTGAAAATAGGATCAGTACAAATCTATACTCTAAAAAACGTATAGATTGTATCCAATAATTAATGCAAAATGTTGCATCCAATAATTAAACATTCTTTTTCTGCATTATCCGCTCCGATTCATTACATGAGAACACCATGTTCTGAGATTTTTAAGCACAGATATATCACTTGGCAGAAAAAAAAAATAAATACGTATACCACACGAAGTCATTGTCTGAAATCACAGATGTAGTGATGCTAAAGACCGAATCTCAAAACATACATCCCCACTTCCCCCCCCCCTACAAAACAGTTGGAGTATGTACCTACACAAAAGAGCAAAGATCCATATGCACACTCAAGGCTTCTGCCATCCTTTCCACCAGGAACACAAATGAAAAATGTCTTAGGATCAAGCAGATGTGAAATGCCAGCCAGACTTTTAAAAAGTACCTCTTTATACAATTCTGTGGCTTGGGGGGAATAGGGATTCTTAATATTCAATAAAATTCAGAGCTCATAACCTGTGACACTGTTGCATTTGGAGCAGCTCTGGGTTCTGCTGGTCAAACTGCAAAGGGTTTCTGCAGTGCTGCTGGTTTTGTTTCGGGTTTTCTATCTTTCCTCCATTTCCCTCACTGGAAAGGACAAAGTTCATGTTAGGTCTGTTTGCATTTTCTAGCTAGTGTGAGGCCTGTGTATTTACTTTGCCTGTTGATCACCTAACAGGTAGTGCACTGCTGCTCAATCTCCAGCAAATGCCAATGTCACATAAAATAGTTAATTATACAAAGAATGATCGTTGCCAAGAGGAAAGCATTTAACTTCAGTGCTTTAAGGAAGCTTCCTCACCTGAAAACACAACACAGCCCCTGAACTGTTCATCAACTGTTATGAAAAGTCATTGCCTAAATGGGGTAGTGACCCACCAGCTGCAACACCAACTGTAGCTGTTATTTCCCGCTACTCGTTTTTGCGCCGTGCTCAACTACTGTCCTGCCTTACTAAGAATCTACAGCTAATACTGAGTTTTGATGACCGCTCTTAAAATGAACTAAAATAATTAACCACGTGATGCTGGGCTGTTTTGTGTGTGTGTGTGTGTGAAAGAGGGCTTCGTTTCAAATCTCAAACCTTATTAAATTGCGCAGGCAATGGATGCATCCTGTATTGCAAACACTATTTGCAGCTGGAGAGCTGGAGGGGGGGGGGAGAGAGGGAAGGGAGGAGGAAATGAGATGCAGAAACAGTAAATAGAAAATGCTTAGTCAGCAACTGTTACTGCAACATTAAAGGTGAAATGTAAATAGGCACAGTGCCAAGATTTAGATAAGTTTGATAACACTATCAACATCATCATCTTACTACATATATGTGAAAATATGCGCACAAGTGCCACAATTATTGCAACGAACTGCAGGCTCTTGGTATAATGGAGAATTTTAAAAAGGCAACATGGCTCGCGCATGCTGCCTGAGCTCTGAGAAAAATAAAACTTGCTACTCGAGAAGTATTAATATCAATTGAATTTATTACAATTTACTAAGCTCCAAGGCACATTACAGTGTTCTGTTAACTACAGAAATGTATAAAGGACAAACAGAGCATGTTTTTCATGTACAGCATTTTGCTCTACTGTTCAAAAGCATCCGTGCATCAATAAAAGCAAAAACAAAAAACACATGAAGATTAAAAACGTTCAGATCAATAGAAACAAACTGAAACATTTTCCTTACAAACTTGCAACAAAAAACACCCTCCCCCCAGAGCCACCCCACCGTTTTGCAAACAAAAAACAAAACCGAAAAAAATAAAGTGAAAGACTAACACTCAGGGCTTGTAAAACATAAGCTGTCACCATTTTTGTAGCAATTTTTTAGGCATCAACACTGGCCTTGGCAAAAATTTTTTTTTTGTCTTTTGTGTTTTTCTTCTTCTTTCAGAGAAGTGCATACATTTACAAAAATACACACCAGCAGCAGGTAATCGCTAAGGGCTATTAACTTTGTACCTAGCCAACACACTGCCAAAGAAATGAGAACAGGTATTATGTAGTAACCAAACAATATTATATTCTGTTTAACAAAAACCAGCTCTATCCTTCAAATGAAGAAGAGTACATACCTTTGTTTCAAAATATAGAAACATACGACGAAAATAATGTCTATACATAAGACTAACTTTTGCAGTTTGTTATATTCACAATTCTACATCTTCAGGAGTCTGAAGGGATTGGATTTCCTACTCAAGGGTCTCTCTCCTTTTTCACTTTAACGTCCCCAGCTAAAATGGTCGCGATCTCGCCCTGCATAAATGCCCAAGGCACATTGGAACCGACTAGGGGACATTTCTCTCCACTGGGGCAGTAGACTTCGCCAGTCGCCCCTTGGGCCTTGATGCTCTCTCTGGAACAAGGGAAGCAGAACTTGTGGCTGGGCACAGAGGGGCACTGAACAAAGTGGGTGTCCTCCAAGCGTTCGTGGCAAATGGTGCAGCACAGGGGCCCGCTGTTGGCCATGGGGGAGTCCGGAATGTTTTGGGGGTGCACTTGGTCCATGGCGGGGTGGGCGCTGGGGGGAGGAGGGGCCACTTGCAGGTTCATGTCCCCGTTGCGAGAGGCCAGGCGGCGCTGGCCCGGCACCGAGGCCGGCGACACGGGGCTGCTGCTGTTCCTGCGGGTGGAGGTGGTGGAGTGCACCGAGCTGCCGTCCTTGGGCGAGTGGGCATTGCCCAGCGTGTCGGCCACCGACATGAGCGCTGCCATAGGGGNTGCGCCCCGCCGGCCCCGGCCCCCGGCCGCGGGAGACTCACCAGCGCCGTGGGCAGCATGGGGCAGCTGGCGTCCAGGTAGGGCTGCGGCAGCATGTCGGCGCCCACCAGCTCCTTGAAGAAGCGCACAGACTCGGGCAGTAGGTCCCCCAGGAGCCGCCAGTCGCCAGAGCCGTGTTTCTTCTCGTACTCCAGGTACTTGAAGCCCGAGGAGAGGCCGCGGCCGAAGTCCTTCATGCAGTCCTGGTACATCTGCTTGGCCACGCCGGAGGCGCTGGAGAATACGGTGCCGGAGCCGCTGGGGTACTCGATGAAGAGCTTCAGCTCATAGTCCATGCCCGGCTTGGAGACGGCGTCGAAAGCAAAGACGCGACCCAGCAGGGCGTGATCCTTCTTGAAGCGCACCTCATAGGGGGTGCAGCCAGCCAGAGTGAGCAGTGTGTCCCGCACGATCTTGGGCTTGCTGGCCCACTCCTCGGCCCGGTTCCGCAAGCTCTCACTGAGCTCTGCCAGTGCCTCTGCGTTGCGCTGCTTCTCCTTCAGCTCCCGCTCTTGGTCGCTGCTGGACACCGAGCCCGGCCGCTTGCCGCAGGCCTCGGAGGACGAGCTGCCTCCCCCGGCGCCGCCGCCACAGGTGCCCCCTTGGGAGGAGGCGGAGGGAGCCGGGGGACCCCCGCCGCCGCGGCCGCTCAGCCCTCCGTGCGGCGGGGGC
>VXBW01004384.1:0-19574 GCA_013400375.1 Thinocorus orbignyianus
CCCTCATTTTGCCCCTCAAGTTCGAGTGCAGCTTTTCAGAACCGGTTGGGCAAATCATCTCTTGAAGAGGCGGTAAAACTGGTGAGCATTGTAAGGTCTTCTAGCAGGCCTTTGAGAATGAAAAACGAACTGTAGCGTTTCAGCCACATTCCTTGTTCCAGTTGAGCATCCAATCATACTCCTGTTGCTTTCCGGGCACTACACTGGGACAACTTTCCCATTTTCCCACCTAGACCTTTTTTCAGAATGGCACCTATCATCCTCATTTGGGAGTACAGACCCAAATCAGCAACCCTTCCACATCTTCCTGCAGACAATTGTCTTCTTTCTGCCCATCCCAGGCAGGAACAATCTGAAGCGTATCTGGATCATGGAGCTCTTTAGTCAGCCTCCTTCTCCTGATACCAGGAAGTTTCTTCTTTCAAGTCTCACAATCTGGGGAACTCAAAGAACAATTACAAAATGGAGGTCTATCCTGAAGATCGGTTCAAGAGGTAAAGGAGACATGGCTGGAAGAGAAACAGGAGAACTAATGTATGTAAATTTATCAGAGATCTTCTTGTAGACCCTGGTTTGGTTTGGGACTAAGGCCGGTTCAATTAGTCCACTTGAAGATGTCCAGAATATCTCCAGAGGACAAATAAAAGATGGCTAATTTGAGGCTTTCAGGGGGTTATGCATGCAAAGATCCCGAGGTACAGCCCTGTTTTTTCCGCTGAGGACCTAGACAAGGAAGTCAGGGTAAAATACACCATCTCCCAGGCCCAGTTAACTGTGTTTGTCTGCTCCCTCATTCCAAGCAAATCTCATGGGAGTTTCCCCAGGCTAAGGTTGCTACTCCTACCACCCAAGATAACCATGAGCACTACTGAGAGATGGTCCTTGTTCCAGAGTTGCCAGAATTCTCACTCTGGTGAAGTTTTCCCCCTCTTCTGTCCTGAAGAGGATTCTATTAATACCTCCCCGCCTGTCTTTGGCAGTCTGTTCTGAAAAGCTAAATCCTTATTTCCTCAGCAGGGGTATAATATCTTCTCTTATTAAAAAATATTGAAACACAAGCTGACCCAGAGGTGTGTTTTATTTGACGTGAAGAGATTCAGTGAAAATGCTTCCCTGGGACAGCTTGTGTTTCAGCCGTCCTGCAACGAATTGGCAAGTGTTTCAAAATGTTCTGCTGGACTCTCTGTTGGAGATTTTATTAACCCCTTTCAGAAAATGGCAATTCCCACTATTTCCAAGCACAGATGGATGGAAATTTCCAAGGCTTTTGTCTGGAGCTAGGGCACCGGCAAAGAGAAGGACTGAGTCTCCTTTGATTAATTGCCGCGGAACAGAGGGAAGAAGGATGATAAAACCCTCGTGTTTCTAAAACTGGCTACAGCACCATTTTACAATCAGGCAGTGCATTTGGCCTCCTAAGGCCATGACCACTAATGTGTTCCCATCAGCAGCCTGTAATGCTCCAGAGTCTTGCTGTGAAGGGGCAGGTGAGAGCTAGAACCCATTCTGTACAAGGCTAAGAGAGTAAGAAAGGAGCAGAGAAGGACCAAACGATTGGTGGAATAACGACAGAGTCCCCTGTGCTCATGTGCTTAGCAAGTACAAAGTCATGTGTGTGGAGGGAGGGAGATGTGAACAGATCTTCCACCTTGTGTGTGCTACATGGGATGGCTGTCCCAAAGGAGAAATGCTTGTGACATGCCAGAGAAGGCAGTCCCAAAGCCAAGGTTCTCCACTGAGAGCCCTTGGCCATCTTTGAACACTTTGGTCTCTTGCTACCTCTCTGTATAGACGACATGAGTCCTTCCATTGACTTAAATGAAAATTGTTATGTATCTCTAGGCCTAATCTCTTTCTCTTACTTTCTTTACATCCTTTTAGATGTCTGAGAGAGGTGTCTCTCAGAGGTGTTTTACGAGGCATTTATCTTCCTACTAAAAAATTTCCTGAGCCACATTTCCTTTTCAATCTTCATTTGCAAACCTCCATGAACAAAGATTCTCTCACTTTCCATCTCTGGTTGATTTTTCATACATACTTCTCTTCCTGTCAGAGTCCTGGCCAATAGACTGTCTTTGGATTGTTTCATCAAACTGACAGCTAATGAAATGGATGTTTGATCATCAAAGAGACTCTTCCAACTCAACTTGAAAGACCCCAAATATTCTAGCCCTCAGATGTTACTCCAAATTCTCATCTGGAGTAAATCACCTCTTGGTGGCATCCGTAAAGCTTTGCTGACTTACAATGCTTGAGAATCTAATCTTCTAATAACACAACAAGATTTATGGTCAAAGTAGAAAGTCTCTGACTTAGGTTACAATTGTTTTGTACACAATATCAGCATTTTGGCAAGCAGAAAACCCGTCTGAATGTGACTTTGAAGACTTGCCCAAAGGCATATATCCCACTGACCAGTGATCCTGACACCTGACTGTTGACCCCAATCCTTGACCCCTGATATGTGACCCCTGAGCCAGATCCGTGATTTTTGTTCCTCATGTGTCACAGTTTACAGCAACCCACAACCATTGACCCAAAAGCTGATCCCCAAATCCCAACCCAACCTTTGCCCTGACCCCTGACTCCTTTAACCCAATACAATCCCTGACACCTGACCGTTAGCAATGACCATTGGCTTTTGACCTTGTGACCCTGACCTGTGACCTGATACATGATAGATGAATCCAATCTTTGACCTTTACCATCTATATATGACTTTTAACCCCTGTGTTGAATCCATGACATCTATGATCCCTGACCTTTCACCTAACTTGTAAATTTTGACCTTTGCCCGAGTAGCAAACTTTGCCCTTTGCCTCAAATCCCCTACCTTTGACACCAGACTGATGATGTTTGATGTCATCTTGTGAACTTTGACACCAAAATGTGACACTTGACCTAAACCACTACTGTTAACCCCATCAGACATTGTTTTATATTTAACATCCATGGCAAGTGGGAGAATTACGTTAAAATGTACAGCAGCAAATGGGCCTTCTAAAGAGACCCTCTGCAAGTGGGAGCTGCTTCCTAGTTGAGTTACTAGCACTTGCACAGGGTTATGTACATGTTATGTGAAAGCGTATTCAGAACACGGAGAGTTTCCACATGTACGTGTCTAAGAGTGGTTGGCTATAGCTGACAAAAATACATTAATAAATGAATAAAGCTTTCCTTTTAGCAGTAATTCAGGTTCCCTGCTGTGAAGATAGAAGGTACTCCAAGCCTCAGTTCCATCATTCGCACTCTTGCCAGACATAACATACCAGAGAGAAGACAGCAGTTGCGTTAAACCAAAGAAAGCAAACTCCCACTAGACTAAAGGAACAAGAACAAAAATCTCACATAACTCTTTAGCCATAAGAGGAATGGTGAATTTTTGGTTTCAGACTCACAAGATCGCAGGACCCAGCACATAACTGCCTGTCACTGGGAAGGCTAATTTGACTCCTAGCCAAAGATCTGCCACAGCAAGCCCAAGTCCAAGCCCTGCCACCTCTGCCTGGGGATGGGTGGCCTGGTATTGTGTGTGGAAGGTGGGGACAGATGAGGAAGATGGACCAGGGCTGTGCCTCCTTGCAGTACCCGGTGGCAGACACCTGGGCAGTGCCCGATGCCCGGCTGCTCACTGTGGCCCACAAGAGAGCTATGTGAGAGCTCACCATCCCAGAGCCCGCAAAGCAGCCAATGATCTACCACTAAGATGAAGATGTGTTTGCTGAGCTGCCAAAAGGGAGTTATAGCCACCAAGGCATCTCCTTTGTCACAGGATAGACACTCCTTTCTGGGCAGGCTTCAAATGCTGCTCACCAAACCCTGCCTCACTGAAGTCAACAAGAGCTTTGCCATCAGCCTACAAGCCCAGGGGGTCAGTCCTACAAGGACTGTTCCCAAGTACCTTTGGAAAGTTTCCTGATTAGGCGTTGGCAAAAAAGAAGAAGGAGGAGGGACTTAAGGCTGAAGCACCACATTTATCTCCAGGCACTGGTTGTGACACCGTTAGCTAATACTTCTCTGCCCACTCCACCATTTTAGAGCTGTTTCTGCAGAATGCTAAACAAGTGGGCTGCGGGCCAGCCTCAAACTTAATCACGTGCTCGACTTGTAGGACACAAGTAAATCCTCTTGAATGCTGAAAGTTATGTTTTCCTGAACTAGAGCCAAAGTGCTCCATACCCCTTGCCAGCTCTTAAGGCCACCCTCAAACAAATCTCTCCTGGTCATGCTGAATCAAGCCCTTCATACAAGTGTGCAAAGAGTTCCACCAATTATCTTTATTATCTCATTCCTCTACGTGGAGATGAATGGGTCAGTTCAGGATATGCTCTCTCATACTCCTTCTGTTTTATGCCTACGCTTTAGGACTTTGATCCAAGCACTTTGTTGCACAGAGAAGAAAGGCATTCAAGACGAGCAGCACTGAGGATTCATTACACCTAATAATTACATTAACCCTACAGTTACAGTATGTTAACTTTAACATTATCTCCGTTGTGTTCTCTGGCCAGCATTTTGTCATGTATGTTTTGGTTTTCAGCCTTCCATCAACTTTCTCATCCAACTGGAATACCTTCTCCCATCCAACTGGAATAGATGCCAAAATGACTTAGGAAACACTGTTCAGGTTCCATATAACAAAGCAAACCACAGGAATGGTCTATTAGCATTAAAATTACACAATCATCGAAACATATTTTAGATAAACATGCCATCAACATGAGTCGAGCAAGCATAGCACTGCCACAGTACTTCTTAATAGACCCAGTTTGTACATGACATATAAACCATTGATTATGTACACCACACAATGCAGCATAGTATATTATTTATTCAGTGCAGTCCCCTTGTCTCTATTCTCTTCTATTTCATCCCTAAGGATGCCGGGCATATTCCAACAAGAGAAAGCAATTGAAACCTCTACTCCTGGGCTGAAGGAAGAACCAATAGCTCTCTGTCTACTTCAATCTACCAAAACAGGACAGTATTTCATTAATCCTCCAAGTTGGCACCACTGTGATTTCACCAATTAACCAACCATTTCTGTATTTTACATTTTATTGTATTTTTTATATTTAAAAGAATGTCCAACAGCAATTGACAATGATCCATGTTCTGATATTCCCCCGTGCATTTTATAAATTACATTTCCAGGTTCCTGTACTCTTGACTGCCATTCAAGTATCACAGCCAATACCTCTAAAATTCAGAAGTTCGAGAGCCTAACAGCTGATGAACACACCTGCCACCTCTATGTCCTCAAACCCTTGCTCAAAGTGCCCACAGATCTCAACCAACCTTGAGGCATTCAACTGAAGGGCATTTCTCTTCAGTACCTTTCTGACCTTTTCTCTGTACCTCATGCGTCTAATGATATATCAGGGGAGCTGTGTGAAGAAAATGTAAAAGTATCGATGCAGTGGCAGTTATGTTAAGGAGAAGAACTGTATGAGACCCCAGGCTCCATGAGAAAGGGAATATTACTCTTTTATAAAGCAATGCTTTTCAGACAATTCCCAAGAAATTAGCTGGAAGCAGCTTGTGCAGATTGTATGGATACAGAGCAAGATTTACTGACATCATAAACAACCTTTCTTTGTGTTTGTGTTTTGAATCAGACCCATGATGAAAGAAGAAACTATGGTTGAGGGAGAGGGATATTTTGGAGAAGAATTTTTTTTTGGCTACCAGCAGAGGTATTCCCAGGTTTTGCTGCATTTCCTCCCATTCCTCACACTAGGCCATTTATATGCTGCTGGCAGTCTTAGAAGAATTTCCCCTTGTTACATCAGAGTTAGCACAGCTTAACAGTATATATCACCTTCCCACATAAGGAGTAGCTGCAGTTTCTGCGAGGAAGTTTCAAATGGTATGGTATTTGGCTACATATTTCACAATGTTTTGCACATTCAATACATTTGAAGATATGGACAGGAGTATCATCATACAAAGGATTGCCTTAGCCAGAAGTATCAGTGACACTGATAACTGAAATGGAAACTCGTTTCTGTCCTCCCTCCCCCCCTCACCCGTAATAAATTCAGGCTCATTTCTTCAGACACAGTTTGGCTTCAATTCCATGCTACGGCTGCCCTGCCAAGGCTATTTAGAGTTCTGTCATACAACAAATGACATCCTTCAAGAGCCCACTCATTCTCTCCATCTCTGACACCCTGAAAGAAATCAACTCCTTGACACAGATCTCTCTCTATCGGTGACACTCTACTGTACAGCTGTGCCAAGCAGGGCACTGGAGACAGAAGGGGGTTTCCTTGCTCCTTTCTCCAGTGGATACCTTTTCCAACCAAACTGGGGCGTTCCCAAAAAAAGTTACAACACATCTTATTCTTTTAAAATGTATTAATAACTCCATTTCAGTCATTTAAGTAGGATCTCAATTTGAATCACTCCTTTATTTTTATGGATAAGTACTCAGGAGAGCGAGGCAGACGTTGAAGTCCTTTTCCTGCACACCACATTAGTCTAAGTTTCACCAGTGCCACAGCATTTTCTCTGCACTTTGTTTGTCACCTGGGGAGGCTGATGTGAGTCAGACAGCCCAGACTCTCTCCTTCCTTATTGGGAAGTGTGTATGGACACACAGCCCTCTCTGCTGACGGGAGCAACACCTACCCAGGAAACATCCTATAGAACTCTGGCTAGAAGGAACTCTTTTTTGACACAGAGACGTTTCAGTACTCATCAGGATGAGCGATTGCTGCCATCCATAACCCTGCAATTGCAGTGTGCAAAGCTATCCACGCAGCTTTTCAGTGAAACCCAATACTGCCCGCTATTTTCAGCGACACCTTAAGCACATGAATATTTTGGCATTTAATCTACTTTCCAGAAAGCCTTCCACAGAGATGTTAGAATGGGAAGGAAACTTCTCAGCAGTTCTCTATTCCACATCCTTGCAGAGCAGCATCTGTACCTACACGAAACCCAGACCAAGCCATACGGATGAGTATCTCCAGTGATGGTCATGACTCCACCTTATTCAGCAGACTGTCCCCGTGCCCCATGTTGGGGTGGGAGTTTTCAGATATGCAGTCACAGAAACTTGTGTGCTCAATGACACGTGTACAAGGCGCTTTTCTCCTGCTCCATGCAGGGCACTGCTTTCACCACATCTTACTGAAACGTAAAAAAACCCCAAACCAATGCAGGTGATTTCATGAGCTTCCGGAGGACAGCATTTTCAAGGATCCCTAAGCTAGTTAGCTTTATTTTTTCATGCTGGAGGTTGATATTTGAAACATATGAATAACAAACACTTACTCTGTTAAGGGTGCCTTTGAAATGGTGGCAGGCACTCAGACAGGTCTAGCTGATTTCCAGGTTGCTCAGTCCTAGAAGATGAATCCAATGGAGTAAATAATGACAGTTTTAGAAGCAGTGCTAAACTCACAGTGTCTATGCCAGACAAAAGAGCAGAAAGTGGGGAGGGCAGAGGCATCAGTAGCACCTGAACAACACTTTCTAGGGCTCATATGATTCCAAAAGCAAATCCAGTCTACCTTTTTTGGAGCTGGATCCTTTGAAGGAGTTCAATGCCCCCCCGGAGACGATACTTCAGTGCTGCAGGAACCAAGTACCATTAGTAAAGTTACCAGCAATAATTAGCAATTCAGCCTCTATCAAGGTAAAGAGGAGGCTCTGTAAGCATGAAAGAGCCAGCTGGTGAGTTACTTGGCTGCAGACGAGTTTCAAGAAGGTATTCAGGTTGGCTTTTATTCTATTCTTTTATTCTTTATTTTTTCTTCCTCCAATAGTCCAGAAAATCTGTAAATGTCAGGCTGCAGGGATAAGCCAGTCAGCTTGGAGATCCCTGAAATCCAGTTTGACCTCAGAGTTTTGCTACACACAAGAACACAGGACCATAGCCATGAGACGACCCAAAGAAAACAAATGGCCTTGAAGAGCTCTCACAGAGTAGACCACTTGTAGCTCTTCTGCTACCCCATGGTCAAAAGCCCTTCTGGTAGATCTGATAGCTTAAGTATTTAACCAGTCTCACAACCACAGATGCAAGGGAAACAAAAGTGAGTTTGTGATGCAGAGTGATCACTTTGAATACAGAACACACAAAGGACCAGACGTGTCCTGGGTAATTTCATATTACCATCAAAGAACACTATCTCAAAGAAAATCAGCATGTTGGCAAAGAGCTGTCACTGCACCAGATTTTTACCAGGGATGGAGATCTGACAGTTTCGAGGCTCTCATCTAACACTGCACAGGGCTGGCTTTGCTGACACAGATCTTGAATGGAGACACCTCCAGGGAGCTACCAACAGCCTGCTTGGAACTGGTACCAAGCCAACAGGATCGAAGAAGTGTCAATGGACATAGGGAATTCTTGCAAAGTATCCTGAACTCCTTTTACATTTGTTTTGAGTAAGTGTCATGTAAAGACCCAATCTGAGATGGCAACAACTTTCAGCTTCTGCTCTATTCAAACGAACAGCAACACTGTCTGTAAGCACTTCTGAGTGAGCTTGGCTTCTGAACATAGTTGAATGCAGAGTTGCACTCTTTGACTTGAGGATATATATAGCACCTTCAGGGACCCACAAGATGAAAGTAGATGCCTTTGCTTGTGTGGACTGGGTAGATCTTTACCATGCAACACATGTGCTATCCAGGTACGCCAACTTGGACCTACAATGTGGTATTTGTGGAACAGAAATCTGTGCCATGCTGCTCAGCACAGCTGATCTGGGACTAAGTTGCACAGGGATGGCCAAAAGGACTCAGTGTTTCACTCCTTAGCTCTGGTGGTAGTTCACACAAAATCAGTTGAAACAGTTTTGCTCCTGGAATATAGCATACAGTCTCAGGATGTCTCTGTCATCAAGTGAGTAGTTCATAATAAGATATTTTCAGAGATATTCACATTTTTCCTCCTGTACTGTATAGGTCTCAAACAGTAAAATATCAGGGGTGACATTTCAGAGCACCAGTATCCCTTCACAATAGACAAGTAAAGGTTACAAGATTCACAAGCCTCCAACATTGCTTAGGTATGTGTATGGCTAAGTGATACATGTGGCTACATTAATTGGAACCCAAATTCAAGCGACTCTGGGGACTCATTAACATTTAACTCATGTCAGAGCACAAAAAGCTGTAATGTTCCCTTTGTGGCATCAAATTAGCCCCATTAATTAGGCCCATCAATACACGATCCCTGCGTGCCATTAGCATGTTTCTAATCCAAATTTATTCGCAGCAAAGGTTCGCTCATTCTAATTGCTCAACTTGTCTTTTTCAGAAATCTAACAGTTGCTTTTGGATAGAAACACTAGTACGAAACCACAAGTAAATAAAATAAAAGAACATACCAGCTTTAGCACAGAAACTGGAGTGCGACCCAAAGGTCACTGAAGTCAGGGAAACCACTCCAATTGTCTTCCATGGGCTTTGGATCATGCTTCTGAAGAACACATTTTTGCTACAGTTTCGGCCTTTTGGAGAGTTTTCTCAGCTAATTCGTGTCCACTCTAATTTAATATACACAGACTGACATTCTCCAGCCCCTTCTTGCATGAAACAGCTTGGTCCCTTTAATTGGAATGGTTCTCATGAGCAAGTGCTGTCTAAACAATAGTCCAGAAGGAAAGAAGTAGTTTCTAATAAGGACACTCCACCCTAGAGCTACAGCCAGGTCGATCACATTGGTGCCACCATTTTGTATTCTGTTATCATCTACATCTCACTATTTCTTCCGTGTTTTTTAACTCCGCTTCACTGAGTTCAATTTCTCGCGGCTGCCTGCAGGAACAAAGGCAGAAACTATGACCTTCCATTTTCCTTATTTCATTTTAGAAAGTTTTACCTGTCCAAGGTTAAATCCTGAAAGATCCGAGTACTGAGAGATCACGATGGCAACACACTCCCACATACAGAGGAGAAGGAAGGTTTCTCATGTGTTCCTCTGGCTCAGTAGCACACCAGTCCCGAAAAACAATTGGCTCTACAGACAGAGAAGCAATGTCAGACTCAGCACAACTTTGCTGCCTCTGCAAATGTCCCCATTTATTCCACCAGCATTGAGTCTGGTTTGCAGATTGTAAAATCCTGCAGTAGTTTAATTTACAGAAGTCACGGTGAAGACCAGTCCAACTTAGCAAATTGGCAACACATGCAGTAATCATCATTGCACCTCCACAAACACAGGAGCATTATTCTCCCCCCCCACCCCACCCTGAAACCTAAATAAAAGCACAGTGATTCAAAAGAAGGCTAAGCCTATTAATCAAGATTTAATTTAGCATCAGCAAAATTACATCACCCACTGGTACACTAATAAATTAATTTCCCAAGGTTTCATGCTGAATGCTCTTTCATGACACTGAATATCTGCCATTCGACACACTGCAGATTTTTAAAGACCTCTTCATAAAAGTAGAACATATACTTGATGATTGAAAGACAGTGTACTTGCACTTTTTTTACCGAAAGAATAGCACAAGACTAGGCAGCAGCCTACGAGCTTTTAAAAAGCCAAGAGTTTATTCGAAGTAGTTGTTCAAATTAGGGTAAAAAATGACCAGATTTTTGGCATTTAAGATCTAGTCCAGCGTGCTCACAATATTTTCCAGATAAAGATCAACACAGGAATGGCTACACAAAGTCACACAGCTGCTTTAACATCCCATCTCCAAAGGGAACAAAGACCAGTTGCTTTCAGGAAATGACATACAGCTTCTAGTGACTTTACTTTATTTCAAATGCATGTAGCACAAGCTTCTAACTAATTTAGAAGCCCAATTGTTTGTGACTCCTGAGAAAAGTGCACCAAAACAAAACTGCTAAAGCCATCACAGCTGAGACTGGAGCCTGTACATTCCACCTGCAGTAGCTCCAGAACTCTCAGAAGCATAGACAACACCAGACTCCATCACCACATGGATGGGGCCAGAAGAATTCCACAACAGCAAGGAACACAGCAACGGGGCAAAGGAACAGCAGAATGAAAACTCAGTGGGACTGGAGGGAGTGAGGGCAAGATCTGCTGCTGGGAAGAACCACTCATCTCCCAGCAAAGCAGCGCTGCTCTACAGTCACTCCCATCTCTGCCTTAGCACCAGGCTCAGCTCTCCAGCCACCTGGAATAAGGAAATGAGGCTGGAAGGTCACTTCTGCTCTTGACAACTACCTTGCCTATGTGTGAAGCTGAGCTGGGTTTTGCCAGCCCCATGTTCAGAGCTGAAGTTTGGCATGCCTTCCTGAATTTTACTGTAAAACTAACATACACATAGAAATTAGATACGTTTCACCAAAGTCAAACCGAGCCTGAAGCAGCTTGGATAATTTTGGATAAAGCTTTTTTTAAATTACGATTGCTACCTTTTTCACTCTTCTACCATCTCCCACCTTATCTTATCATTGAAGCAGTTATGATTAACCCATGCAATATTAGTTAACCTGACTGGTTTACTCAAGGTTTCTTCCAAGTTTCACATTGAACAAGAGCAACGTTGTCGAGAGCTTGAGCCAAATCTCGTGAAATACATAAAAAAGAGCTGCATCAATTTTAACGGGCTTTGCAACAGGCCTCAGCTATTTCAAGAGTAACAGTGCTGCATTCCTAAAGACACAGCATTGGCAGAAGGGTGACAGCGTGTGGGCCAAATGGCACAAAGAGGTAGGGACCTAGCCCTACTGGCTATGGCCAGTGGATCTCAACAGGAATTCCTAATTCCAGTAGTAAAACTGAGCTTCTGCTCCAGCGTACAGGTTGTCAGCAGAGGAATTATCACTGTCAAGACACTAGAGGTATTATCTAAATAATGAGACTGTAAAGAGTGGAGTAGTTTACACGGCAGAGGCTCAGAGTCACTAGGCACAGAGCCTTTGTTATTTCCCACAAGACTCTTGTAGAACAAATATATTAAATTTCCACATTTCTTGGAGAAAGAAAAAAAAAAAAAAAGGTGTGAGTCCACAAAGCAAGTCTTTGGTGGTGATATCAGAGGTTAGCAGAGGGGAAAAATTTTCTTGATCCATCCTTCCTCATCGTCCCTCCAAGGCTGTAGTAGAAGCCCTTCCTTCATTAGACAGTAGACAGCTGCATGGGAGACAGCCATTGACTAGTGTCCCAAGCAGAAGAAAATCCACAAGCAGGTTTTGTATCTTATTACAAGGAAAAAAAAACATGGAGGCATGAATTCAGAGGAGACTGGGCATCCCCTGTGCTACTCTGCTCCCTCGAGAAACCAAGCACTCGTGTCCAAGGCAAATGCCTGGGAGTTCACCTCCTGCTCTACTCAAGTACCTCAGGCATCATCCCAGCCATCACAACAGGGCTGCATGCACGTGAGACAGGTCTTACAGTGCCTGCCTTTTAACAAATGGGAATTACGTTACCTATGCGTTACTACATTTCACCCACTCTTCTTCAGAAGACATCTTCTTGATTCATCTGTTGGGTAACATTAGGCAATGTTATCCACCCAGCAGAGGTACATACAATCAAAGGCATCTCAACCTTCTCCAACACATCACCTGGGGCAGCACAACCAGCATCTCTTAGCCTCCCTTTGTCTCAGCCCAGCAGGAGAGATGAGTTCACAGGACTTTCCATGAGCCAGGCTGTTTGTGTGGCACCTCTGGGTTTCCTGATGCATTGAAACACACTTTCTGTCAAGCTCTGCACAGGATGACGACTCGTGGGGGGATGTGAGTGAGTAATTGCAGTTCTTCAAAGTGCCCTGGGATGCACAGCACTCGGTGTGCATAAATCACTTACAGAGCAACTGGAGTAAAGCCTGTGACCGACAGCATGGCATCCTGAAATGCATCTAAAGTGCTTGGGAAGGTTTTGCAGTGACACAGCTCTCTCTGCACTGAAACACGCACATTGAAGCTCTGTAAGCCTCGTCATCCATTCCTCCCGACAGCTTTAAAACAGACCAAACCAAATTATATACTTTGCACTTAGTCTCTGTGTAGCACAAGGAATCGTTTTCTTGAATTCTTTCTTTATTACTGTGAAAGTACCACACCAAATAGTTATCCTCATTCTTTTTCTGTTTCAGAGGGTAAAATTCTCCTGCTGATCTATTATTTTTTTTCCTTATTCCACTAAATATATACTGAAAAGTGACTGAAATAGCTCAGCTTCTTTAAGTGATGAGATGTTAGAGGTGATGGGAAGTGGGAGAAGGAAGAGCGCTCCTTGGACTAACAAGAAGAGCTGAATGTGGTCAGAGATCCAAGGCTCTCATGTTTTTTTGTCAAGATGCCATTTCAAATCTTCCCAAATGAGGAATGAGCCTTAAGTTACTGACCATAAGAAATAAACTGGCAGCACACTCTGGCTAACAGCAGAGAGGTGTCCCCAGAAACAAGCACACAACAGTTTGAATTGATTTGTAACCTCTCTGCCTTCCTGCAGGCAAAATGGGTCTGCCACAAAAACACTGCACTCCCAAGCACATCTGTTTTTCTCAGTGCTCTGCTACCATGCTGCTGGCATGATTAAGGAACCGTCCAGTTCTGCTGTGCCAGGACATTTCCTAAGGAAGTGCTACTACAGGCTAAGACAGAGCAACAAAAGCAGAAGCGCCCATCCAAAGCACTACAGCTCAACTCATCACTGGTTTGAGCCAAGGACTGCAGAGCCCATAAATGAAAGTGACACTCTGGACTCAATCTGAATCCCTAACTAGCAGTCAGGTCCATAATCAAAAAGACAATGTTATTTTTTTCCCTTCCCCACTGGCAGAAGGTTCATATTCCAGCAGGTATCATCATATCAGGTATCATGTACCATGCAGACATTAGTGGGAAACAGGGATGCCAAAAGCAGCACCCGGCCAGGGACCCACATAGAAATGCCTGGTCTGAAATAAGCGCCCAAGGCCCTGGTAGGACTGGGCACCCAGTGAAGCCAGGCAGGGCCACAAAGTCCCCTCAGTGCACTCAAGGTCCCCCTCAGGTCCTTTCTGTTNACCCCAGCTGGGTTCAATGACATTTGTAGGTGACCTGCAGGCACTTGTGATGCTCAAGCCCAAGGGCCTCTCATTAGGCACTGGAATTAGTACCTCACACTCTTGCAGGACTAAAAGTTGCAAATCTTCTGATAGAAGCACATGATATCATGAACTCCAATTTTCCCATGCCATGGGTGACTCTAGAAGAAAAGAAGCTCTGACCTGCATGAGTAAGGTTGCTGCACATTTCACCTTCTTCGCCTGCAGACTGACAGCTTTACATTTTAGCCATCATTTAGTTTTTCTTCCATTAAATACTCTATACAGTACCTTTCTGGAACTGTGCCCTTCCTCGGTTGCCCTGAGAAGATGGATGCTCCGTATGGTCATTTTTTCCCACCACCAGCAGCTCCCTGACTGCCCCAAGGACAGCCGAAGAGCTGCCTCCAGCCGCCGGGAACACCAAGGCACCGCTCACTGCTGGAGCAAGGCTGCTCTCTGCTGGGGAACCCACGCCTGTGCCTGCCGCTGCCTTCGCAGCTTCAGCCTGCTTCGGGTGTGTTTTCTTGTTGGGCCAGGGAGCAGACCCGGGCTGGGATAAACCCCTTCTCATGTTTACCAAGTCGAGGGATGCTTATATCTAAGAGGCAACCGCAGCGGGAGCATTCACACAAACATGCATGTGTCCACCGCTGCCTTCCATCCATTGCACACTCAGCAGCTGAGATCAAAAGCAGTTTTCCCCGTGTAGAGATATTCTTTAGTGTTGAACCCTTTAATATAGCTCCAACACTGCTGCTTTGCCTCCCTTACCTAGACACACACAAGAGAAAAGTGGTCCAGCCCTCCTTTCTTGACTCAAGGGCTGTGTTCACTTGTTCTCAGGGATTTCATCCTTTCTTGGATCCCATCACAAGCAGGACAAGGTCTCTAACTTCCTGCCAGCTGGATTTCATAGAATCAGAGAATCATGGAATAGTTTGGGTTGAAATGGATCTTTAAGAGCCATCCAATCCATCCCACCTTCAATGAGGAGGGACACCAACTAGTTCAGGTTGGTTAGAGCTCCCTCCAACCTGAACTAAAATCTTTCCAGGTACAGGGATTTCTGCTCCATCTGGACAGCCTTTGTTCCACCTCCTCCAACAGCCCCCACCACCTCTTTAGTTTTCAGGATCTTAGCACTTAAGTAGTGCCCCAAGGCAAGGCACCCTAGACCTTTCTCACTCTGCTGCTCATCAGCCCATACCAGAGAATCATAGAGTCGTCAGGGAGTTAACTTCACAGATGCCCACCATTACTTGCTGTCAGTTATGTGGTTACAGATGGACCTGGTTGCTGAACAGCTTAGTTCCCTTTCAAGCACCTCAAACCTTTTCTAATTTTATCCATCCCCGCACAACTCTTCAATTTTCCCTAACTGCCAGTTTCAGGGGATACCCCTGGAGGTCTGAGAGTTTCCTGTTCTTTTCAGCCAGTCCTCGGAGAAGCTACCACAGAGACCAAGTCCTGGAGAAGGCAAGATTTCCATGTGTTCAGGAAAAGAGTCTTGTGCCTCTAGCTGTTCTCCTTACCTTCGCTTTCATTTCACAGGAAACCAGGCTGGAGCTAGTTCCTGTCCAGTGAGGGGTTTTCACAGCATAAACCCCCCACTTCTCCATGTCTGGTCCCCTTTCCCTGGAGAGAGAGCCACTCTGCTGCTGTACCCTCTGTCAAGCTGTCAGCCTTTAAATCCTCTGCTCCATACACCTGAAATGTGTCAGCACTAGAGAGGGAGTCCAGGCTTTTGCTGGTAGTGGTCAATGTCAAAGGAAGAAACTGAGGATCCTTCAAACATCCTGATGCTTCTGCCACTTGAAATGCTGTTTCCACAATGTCTGTCCCATGTGACTTCCCTGGCATCTGCTCCAAAAACCCTGCTGCAGGTCTCTGGTTCCCTTTTACAAACTGAGATGGCCACAGTGCGCCCAGTATGCCCCTGATTTTCCCATTTCTCCTCACACACCACAAACCCAGACCCGTACCTTCAAACTGCCTGGTGCTCCCTGGTGTTTGTTTGTCACCTTTCTACCACCTTGTACTCTCTGTCTCCTCACGTGGTGCTTTCCCCCATGCCACAACACCTTTCCTACAGGACCTCCTGAGGAGAGGAGAGGAGAGGAGTTGGCTTTGTTCTCTCCAGTCTTCACAATGTGCCACTTGCTGACCCTAGCTCTCCAGTGCTTGGAGAATGCCACAGGATCCTCTCCTTGAAAGCACCTCAGGAAAGGAAATCTTTCCATATAGTAATGTCATTGCCAGCGCTGGTCACCATATGGTCACCCATTCCATCACAGGGAAAATGGACTGTGATTTGGCTTTTCAGCACGTGCTGAAAAGTAGTTGAGAAGCAATTCTTGTTTTTCAAGAAAGCCTGAAATTTAAAACATTAAATTCCACTCAGTCTCATTGAAATAAGTTGGTGTTTGTTGGCTTAATATGGGCTGCTATTGTTGACCATAACTCCACTGGTCAAAACCAGTGTAGGTATTGGTTCTTGAGGTATGACTAAATACCATTTCCTAGTGGACATGGAAAACAGAAAAGCATGGTCTGAGATAATGGTAACATTGAATTGAGCGGTAACTACAATGCTGTTGGAAAAACTGGCATATCTGTGTATTCAGTTATAAAAGCATTAAGTGAAGATAGGTGCATTGGTATGAAAAAATCATCTGTACACAGTGTTCTCAGCTGAGGCACCACCACTATCTTCCTGATCATGGCAAGAGTGTGTTCTCTTCTGGAGGCTGAGAGGAGTCAGGATCGGGGGTTATGGTCAGGGATCTGAGTTTAGGGCTCAGGGATCATGGGTCAGTGGCCAGCGCCAGGGTGTTTGGGTCAGGGGTCATGGTCAAAGGGCAGGTCATGGTATCAGGGTCAGAGGTTGGGGTCACAGGTCAGGGTCACGAGTCAACAGTGAGACATCAGGGTTCAAAGGCCTGGGGTAATGGGTTGGGGTCAAAGGTCATGAATCAGGGTGTCAAAGGTCATAGGTTAGGTTATGTCCTTTATAGGTACATTGTCTTATCGTCTGAGGTAGCACCTTCGTCTTCCTGATAAATTGCAAAAGTGTGTGGTATTCCATGGGCAAAGAGGGGTCAGGGGTTGTGGCCAGAGTCAGGGATATGGTCAGGTGCCAGCGAGTCAAGATCAGAGGTCACAATTTGGTGCCAGAGGTCATGGGATAGAGTCACAGGATACAAATCAGGGTGAGATGTCACAGTTTGGGGGTGAGGGGTCATGGGATAGGGCTGAGGGATAGAAGTAATGAGTCAGAGGTTGGGATTAGGAATTAGAGTGACGGTCAAGGGTCAGGGGTTGAGGTCAGCAGTCCAGCTCAGAGATCAGGTGTCATGGCTTAGGGTCAGCAGGTTTTTGCCTTTGGGCAAGACTGTGAACAAAAATTCAGGTGAGTTTTCTGCTTGCCAAAATAGTGATCTATTGTACAAAGCGTAGGTAGCCAGATACGATGACCAAAACTCTTGCTCTGTTATTAGACGATGACGTTCTTAAGCATTGTAAGACAGCAAAGCTTCACTGATACCACCAAAAGGTGTTTTACTCCAGATGAGAATTGGGAGTAACATCTAGGGGCTAGAATATTTGGGGTCTTTCAAGTTGAGTTGGAAGACTCTGCTTAATGATCAAACATCGATTTCACTAGCTGTCAGTTTGATGAAGCAATCCAAAGTCAGTCTATTGGCCAGGACTCTGACAGTAAAACTGAATCTGGTAAATCAACCAGAGATGGAAAGTGAGAGAATCTTTGTTCATGGGGATTTGCAAATGAAGATTGAAAAGGAAATGTGGCTCAGGAAATTTTTTAGTAGGAAGAAAAATGCCTTGTGAAAGACCTCTGAGAGACACCTCTCTCAGACATCTAAAAGGATGTAAAGAGAGTAAGAGAAAGAGATTAGGCCTAGAGATACATAACAATTTTCATTTAAGTCAATGGAAGGACTCATGTCGTCTACACAGCAAGAGACCAAAGTGTTCAAAGATGGCCAGAGACTCTCAGTGGAGAACCTTGGCTTTGGGACTGCCTTCTCTGCACATGATCATAGGAGACTCTGTTGTTACTCCACCAATCGTTTGGTCCTTGTCTGCCTTTCTTAGTCTCTTGACCTTGTACAGAATGGGTTCCAGCTCTCACCTGCCCCTTCACAGCAAGACTCTAGAGCACAACAGGCTGCTGATGGGAACACATTGGTAGTCATGGCCTTAGAAGGCCAAATGCACTGCCTGATTGTAAAATGGTGCTGTAGCCAGTTTTAGAAACACAGGGGGGTTTTATCATCTTTCTTCCCTCCATTCCACAGCAATTAATCAAAAGAGACTCAGTCCTTCTCTCTGCCGGTGCCCTAGCTCCAGACAAAAGCCTTGGAAATTTCCATCCATCTGTGCTTGGAAATAGTGGGAATTGCCATTTTCTGAAAGGGGTTAATAAAATCTCCAACAGAGAGTCCAGCAGAACATTTGAAACATTTGCCAATTCATTGCAGGACGGCTGAAACACAAGCTGTCCCAGGGAAGCATTTTCACTGAATCTCTTCACGTCAAATAAAACACACCTCTGGGTCAGCTTGTGTTTCAATATTTTTTAATAAGAGAAGATATTATACCCCTGCTGAGGAAATAAGGATTTAGCTTTTCAGAACAGACTGCCAAAGACAGGCGGGGGGGGATTAATAGAATCCTCTTCAGGACACAAGAGGGGGAAAACTTCACCAGAGTGAGAATTCTGGCAACTCTGGAATAAGGACCATTGCTCAGTAGTGCTCATGCTTAACTTGGGTGGTAGAAGTAGCAACCTTAGCCTGGGGAAACTCCCATGAGATTTGCTTGGAATGAGGGAGCAGACAAACACAGTTAACTGGGCCTGGGAGACTATCTATTTTACTCTGACTCACTCACCTGTTTCCCCAAGTGACTCTTGTCACCGTAACTGAAAGCACGGAAGAAGACAGCAGCAGGAAAACTGGGACTGTACCTTGGAATCCCAAACTAAACTAGGGTCTACAAAAAGATCTCTGATAAATTTACATACATTAGTTCTCCTGTTTCTCTTCCAGCCATGTCTCCTTTACCTCTTGAACCGATCTTCAGGATAGACCTCCATTTTGCAATTGTTCTTTGAGTTCCCTAGATTGTGAGACTTGAGAAACTTCACGGTATCAGAAGAAGGAGGCTGACTAAAGAGCTCCATGATCCAGACACGCTTCAGATAATTCCTGCCTGGGATGGGTAGAAAGAAAACAATTGTCTGCAGGAAGATGTGGAAGGGTTGCTGATTTGGGTCTGTACTCCCAAATGAGGATGATAGGCGCCATTCTGAAAAAAGGGCTACGGAGGGAAAGGGGAAAATTGTTCCAGTCAGGGATGCAAGTGTAGTGCCTGGAGAGCTGCAGGACTATGTTTGGATGCTCAACTGGAACAAGGAATGTGGAGGAAATGCTACAGTTATTTTTTCATTCTCAGAGGCCTACGGGAAGACCTTCCAGTGGTCACCAGTTTTGCCTCCTCCTCAAGAGACGATTTGCCCAACTGGTTCTGAAAAGCTGCACTTGAACTTGAGGGGCAAAATGAGGG
>VXBW01004385.1:0-71193 GCA_013400375.1 Thinocorus orbignyianus
GGGGGGGTGAGGGATGAAGTACATAGACTTCAAGAAGCTGAAATTCAGATGAAAAACGTAGAGGAGGTTTCCTTGGCAGAAAGCAGAGCCACACAGCACAGCTGCTGTAGTAAAGCAACATCTGCACATGGGGTCAGGTATTACAACCTGGTAGCAGAGCCTATTAAGTGGCCATCTGTAGATGGTTTGCTTATTTACAGGCATTTCAATAGTACAGCTCATCATTACCTAATAAATGTTAACGAACTTGGCCATGTCATGCTGCTGTAAAGGAGGTGGGATTTTTTTCCCCCTTTCCAGCCTACGAAAAGCACTGACTCTGAATGCCTCCACGTCTAGGGGCTAGGCACTGATTTGGCTGGAATTTTCCCCTCTCTGGTTTAGGACTAGCCCAGACCTAGAGGGGGATTTGGCTCAGGCTGTCTTCTGTGTGGTACTGGCCAAACTGCACAGGATCTGATCTCCAGAACACTTGGGAACTGCCAGCACTGTTGAGCTGGCTGCTGGCAAGCAGAGATAGCAACCCTCTGCAAGGCCCAAGGACCACATCCAGCCCCAGGCACAGTCAGTGGAATCACTGGAAGAACAATCAGCCCAAAATCATCTCAGGGGAACCAAGCCAGGCATCCAAAATGTGGAGCATGGACCTATATGATCTGATCTCACATCATACAGAAAGGCCATGGTACAGTCTGGAAATTAGCTCAGCCTTTCAGTTTACAGCACAGCCAGAAGAAATTATAACACAGGAAATTATTGTTGACTGGATCCATCATTATTCTTTTACCATCTGTTACCTTCAGGTTAGTGTTTTTCATAGCTTATACTAGTTTTCAGCATTGCATCCAATTATTACTAAACAAAAGCTGGAAAAAAATAAGTAAAAACTCAGATCTTGATCAGGAGTTCACCTTCAATTCCCAGGGAAAATTTCTGTCATGAAAAATGCTACAGAATCATTAATGAGCAGTTGTAGTGGAGACCTCCGTTTAATCTCCCATCCATCAGATGGCACCTTTGGCATTGCTGTGACCCAAGGTTCCTACAACACCTGGCACTTACATAGTGCTTCACCTTCTCTAAGCATTTAATTGGCTTAATAGATTAATGTTTATAGATTAGCTGACTCAGAAGACAACCACCATATTCCAGGTTTGTGGTGTCCCCCATCTTTCAGCACATAGTCTTTAGTTGGTGGATAGGAGACAGCTAATTAACGTCTTGGTGTCCAGGATTTTACAGGTTGCTGTGAACCAATGAGGTCACAGGAAGCAGCCTAGGAATACCCCCAAAAATATGCATTATGGCTAGGGCAATCAACATCTCCTAACCCTCTTTTATATCATCACTAGATATGGAACTGTATCACCTTCCACTTGCCATGGGGAAAGAGGACACACCTGGGCTGGTTCAGGAGATATGTGGTGCCCTGATTGTAGCCTTCAGGGGCATCTCCAGTAGACTAAATGCCACCTGACACAGTGTCATTGTCACGGTCATTTGGTGAAGTTTCAGAATAACTACATATTCAACCACTAAGTCTTCCAACATATTTGTCAATATTCATGCCCACCCACCCACTATGAGCACACACGTTCATACAGATGCTGCCCTTTACATGATCAGAACCTATTTGCAGGTTCACTCCATACGCAAGATGGGGTGTCTTCCCAGAAACAACACCTTAGCCCAAGCTAAGGTTATGATTCATTTGGTGTTGTAGAGAATTAGAAGCCATTGAGTGACATTCACAGAGGTACTGGAAAGGAAATTCACACAAACCAGCCTCTTCTGAGTGTTAAATAAATAACCTCAACAGTAATCATCCTCCATTTCAACACATTATCAAATAAACAGTGTCTGGATGATTATTTAAACTTGTATTATTCAGTATTTTCTTTCTACCAGATGCCCTGTTCCTCTGGGAGCACTGCTTCCCCTCCACTCCCAAGCCCAGCTCAGGTCATCAACCTCAAACACATCAAGAGAGTATATTTGCCTTCAAGCAAAGGAGTAAGGTTTTGGAGCCAGATCCTTATTCCCTCCCATTTATTAAAAAAACTCACCCAGTAAACAATCATGGAAGTTCTGAACAGCCCCACTGAAGCACATGTGACTCACATCACAAGGTAGTCTGGCACTTGGAGCATCATCTCCCTCCCCCCGACCTTAAAAACAGATTTGTGCATGTACCTGTGCACCAGACACCCCCAGAAAGAAAAGAGAAAGCTGGTTTAAATGTCTGGCCCTCCCTTTTTTCAGCAAAGTGTACCACTGCCCTCACTTCAGTCAATGAACACTGTTCTTAAAGGATAACACCAGCTTAAGAGAAGGCTTAGCAAGCACAAATGCTGCCTGTAACAAAACGCTTTTGGATAGAAATAATATTCTTCGACACCTTCTTTGGCTGGGATTTAATAAGTGCGAAATCAATGTTATAATCAAACATAATACTAATTTCCTAGAATAATCTTCTGACACAGCACTTGTTATTTCAGCTGATTAGAAGCATTGCTCAAATAACAGAAATTCCTGATCGGTAATGTGGGAGTCCAAGGCAAGGTTGGTTGTTGTTTTTTTTTTTTTTTATTTTAACCTAAGGCAGTTACTTCCTTTCATCCTAAGTGTTTACAAGTGGAGAAACACTCGTAGGAATTCTTCTGTTGCCATCAACTTCAACATCATGTTCTCCCAGCAGTGGATAAATAGTGGATGATTAAGCTTTTGATGCCTAAACACCGATGTGTTTGGGATTAACAGCAAGACCTGTGCTCTTAAGGTCTGGGGTTTTTTTATTTTATTTTTCATATTTCAATAGGCAGGAGCAGAGAAGGAATCTCAGACTGTGAGACTCAGCAAGGGAGCGCAGGAAAGACCTCAGGCAACATTGATAGGATGCTGCCAGTCCTAGGTGAGTTCTACAGGTGGGAAACGTCTATCTTCAAAAGACTCACTGTCAGACAAGGTAGTTTTCAATGAAGCTGATGGGAGGTTTTCTTTCTGCATTTCTGCCTGCTTTTGGCAGAGTAGACCTGTGTGTGTGTGAAGGAGTTATGACTTGACAGGGAGTTGTAAAGCTTTCCCTTCTTATCAAGGCAGAGCAGCTGAGACAGCCTCTTCTATAGCTGGCTTTTTAATTGAAAGATTAGAAGTTCTTTTATGCAGTTTGCATGAAACACGGCATTTCAGAGAAGTCACCCAGAGTCCAAGCCTTTGGATACTCTGACATCCTCAGGGATGGCATGGGCAGGGATCACCAGCCTGGAGAGAGGACAAGCTGGGGTCTCTCCCAGCCAGGTCACCCTGTGACAATACAAGGTCTGATCAAGCCCCCCTGTTGCAATTAGTTGTGCTTCAGTAATCACACCAAGCTTGAAGGGGGAGGGGACGTGGGCTTACAGAAATACTTCGTTAAGAGGAAGGTCTTCTAGAGATTCATCCTCATTTCACAGATTGGCTTGTGCTTTCTGGTGCCAGTGCTGTGGGACCAGCTCACAAGCGTGTGGAGAGAAAGCAGAGATGAAAGCATCCAAGCTCTGGGCTGCAGCTCAGACCAAAGGCCAGGGCTGAGTCTCATGGGAGAAATTTCAAGGAGGCGGCCAGCTGCATCTGCTGGTGAGAACTGAAGTCACTGCCTGGGGAAGGGGATTGACTTGACTCAGGAGAGAGTGGAGAGGACAAGTTGGCAGCAGCATTAGAGGGACTTTGATCATGCAGTTTGAGCTCCTATTTAGGCCATCAAATTTCATTCATTTAACCTATCTTTGACTCCTGCAATTCCCCATGGGAAACTATGAACACTCCAGCGCTGCTGCCCAGTGGAAAAGAGCCAGGACACAATTTTAACATCTACCAGCTGAACAGCAGGGAGAGAAGAGCTTCATCCTGCTGCATCCCTCTCTCAGCTTCGCTGCTCCTGGCACACCACAGCTGCCCCACGTCCTGGCAGGGAGCAGCTGGGAAACTCAGCTGGTGGAGGGATGCAGGAAGATGCACTTGGCCCCACACAAGTACAGCATGATGTCTTTTTAATCATTTCAATGTCACAGTAAATACCCGGCTCTTCACGTTCTGCTAGGAATAACCTTCAATCACTTTAGAAATAGGGAATGCAAAAACCCAGGCCATAGAATCCTGACATCTGCACTACATAGCAGACAACAGAGGTGACTGCCAACACCTGGAAAACACAAACCAACAACTAACACCTTCACAAGAGATCTTCTCTCTCATGATAAACAGATACATATTTCTACACGTTATTGCCCTGCCACGTACATCCCAAGACATTTCCAAACTCAAATAGTTCATTATGAAGGAAAGTAGATAGAGGAAATGAAGATAGTGTCACTAGAGGAGAACACCTTGTGCTTAGATCCTCTGCTTCATGCTTTACTGCCTGGGGGAATAACACAAACCTGACCCACTTGGGCAGCTCAGGGGTGCCTGGCACTGCTGCATCTGGAGACAAAATTACAGTAAATAAGGCAAACTTTATTTTCTTCAACCGAGTTGAAATGAAACTCCATTTAAATGTGAGGATGTGGATTTTTCCAGCTGATAATCTAGCTCTTTTGTTTGAATCAAGCTTAAAAAAAGAAAAAAAAAACAGGAAAAAAAAAAAAACACAACAAAACAGAACAGTAAAAGGAAATTCTCCTCCCTTTAAGCCTTGCAAAACTCATCCATCACCCATCTGTCCACCTTGCACCTCATTATTTATTATTTAAGACTCAACAAGCTAGCATGCCAGTTTAGATTTTCCCTGAAGAAAGCTGGCATCTAGACAGACAGCAACTGCTATCAAAATGTTTCTTTTTGATTTCTCTGCCCTCCCTCACTCCATCCCTTGTGGTGGGAATAAATACAAAACCTTTAAAGTAAATAAAACAGTTTTTAATGAACCAGCAAAAAACAAGAGAAAAACAAAACAAAACACAGAAGTCTGTTTTCTTTAGTCAGAGTTTATCAGTGCTCCATTAAATCACCCTCCTTGTGGTCCCTTTCATCCTCCCAAGCTCTCACCCATAAGAGGAAATCTGGTCTCATACACACGCAGGCTTCTGGATACAAGGCATATCTGTTGTTCAAACCACAGGTCTAAAGCATAAGCTACAGCCATGATGAATCTTTTCCGGGCATTCCTCTAATGAGATGATTTAATTTGGTGGATGCTGGAAAAGCAGCAGCTATAACCCAGAACCTCCTCTCAGCTGTCTGCTGTAGCAGGAATGAAGCCCAAGCCAAAGCAGCCAGCAGCAGTGCCAGGGCTGGGTCCATCCCTGAACATTAGGAAAGAATTTTTCACAGAACGAGTGGTCAGACACTGGAATAGGTTGCCCAGGGAGGTGGTTGAGTCACCATCCCTGAATGTGTCTGAGTCAATTAGATGTGGTGTTGGGGGATATGGTATAGGGGAGATCTTTGTAGAGTGAGATTGATGGTTGGACTCAATGATCCCAAGGGCCTTTTCCAACTGGAAAAGTCACTTTGATTCATCCCATCCTCCATGGGCACCACGCTCAGGTGGGCACACCTGAGCTCCCATGGGCACAGGGAAAACCTGAAGGTCAGTGTGAAGCCATTCTCTGATCACTGGGGACTACCTGCAGATCTCCTTAATACTGAAAGGATATTCCAGAACTGGGACTGCTTTACAACTAGGATATGCTAGCAGCTTCCTGGCAGTTTGCCTCTGCAAATAGGTATTCCAATAAGAATTCTCCCAGTCTGTATTACACTGCATGCAACAGTATTGCCCAGGTGCATCTGTCCAAGTCAAGTCCCCAAAAAGCCATGGGCCAGGTCCTCCTGTGCTCAGGTGTCAGAGCATACAGGCTGCCACATGGGCAATACTTGGCTTTCAGGTTAATTGATGCTGCTGTGCATTTGAGCAACTTTCAAGGGTATCTAGCCCTGAATTTGAATTTTCACCTCCCAATGCACTAAGAAGATAAACACACAGCTGTAGGTTTCACCTTCTCTTCCTCTATTTCAGGATGTACAGAATAATTTAAGAGTGATAATAATTTAATGGTTAATAACATAACACTCCCAGCCTGAGTGTTACAAGCCCCACAAAGCAGCCCAACACAGAGCCATTCATTGGTCCATATTAAAACATATGCCTTAAAAAAAGAAAATAAAGCCCAGATACCTTTGAAAATAAGGCCTTTCCCCCCTTGACTCTCCCAGACATAGAACAACCTTGTGGCAAAGATGGAACAGAGCAAATGAAAGTGCTTTCATTTCTGTGATAACACCTTCCTATTTTTGTATCTTGCATCAAGCAACATCTTCCTTTATAGCACTCACAGCAAGAATATTTATCAGGGAAAACATAAGCCAGAAAAGGTGAGATTTTTTTTTTCCCCCCTCCTCTTCTCTGTTATCTCAAAGTTTCCTGCCTGTCAGAGTTTCACACATTGGCTGATGTGTCTTTCATGTAATACATAAATATAATTTATGCAGGAATGTATCCGCAAGTGCTTGTATTGCGAGGCTCTTTCGTGTGCATATATTCAGGCATCTCTGGGGGCAAACAGCTTACACAGAAGCTGTGCAAATAGTTAGATTTGATGAATATGGGGAAAAGCTCAGTTTTCTCAGACCAGTACTTCCCCAGAGCTGGGCTCACAGCACTCAGGCAGAGAATAGGCAATTTGGGAAGGAACCGCACGACTGTATGACATGAATTGGGCTTTGGTACACAGGCTCAGGCAAGTGATGCACAGTGTTTGCCATCCTCAAATGCAGCTGAGGAGCTTCAAGTACAACTTTGTCCTGGCCTCTGCAGGTCAGTCACATATATCTCCACTGTCAAAAAGGATACGGACCCATGGCAATATTTGCCAACATAAATAGTTTACCATCCATTCACCAGAAACCTGTCACTAGTGTGGGTGCCATAGCATCCACTGAGAAGAATAAAATATAATCAAAGCCTTTGCTAATGATTTAGAAAAAAATGCACTGAAGTTTTGAGGGATTCAGTGTTTTGGTGTTAGTTTGCTTTTATTTTGGTGGGTTTTTTTTATATACTCATTCCTCCCCCTTATAGTGTTTCATATTTTATATTCCAGTAACTTATTCTAGTAATCTAATGTCTTTCATTCCCAAAATTCATTATGATCATTAATGTTTAAAGCCCACTCAGCAATAAACCAAGACAAGGACTGAATTATTTTTCTCTGGTTGTGCTCCAAGAAGAAGCCCTGGACACCCACAGGGGCATCACACCCACTGGTGCACAGACAGCTGTATCAGGCTTTGGTAATGGAGAGCTAAATCTTCTTCAGCCTCCCTGGCTTGAAGCATTGTGTCACCTATCATATCAAGCTAAAAAATCATGCTAAAAAAGGATGTCATACAAACAGTGCTTAACTTCACACGCACAACCCAAAGCACAGTGTTCTGGTAGGGAGATTGCCTTTTCAAATATCTTGTATTTAAAAACAGCAGCATAGTCTAAAATGTCAGTTATTTCATAAATATAAAATAGCAAGACTTTCAGTTCACCCTCCCCCCTTTTTTTTTTTTATGAATCTGCTTTACTCCTCTAGCTGCTTACTCATTTGCACTTACCTTTTAGTCTGATCATGTAAAAGGTTTTGGAACAAGTACAGAGGAAGAATAAAAACATAATGGTTTCTCACTGCTCGAGGGCATAACTCTAATTAAAAAGAACATTCTTGCTTTTAGCACTCGGACTTCTCTCTCCAAAATCTGAACTTTGACATTTTCAAACTGAGATTTAAAACAAGAAAATAATTCTTAGTGCCATGATAAAGGACTGCCTGCATTGTACAATGGAAAAGGGGAGGGCTGAGGAAGAAAGAGGTTCAAGGCTAATAGACTTATCAGGGAATTTGAGTTAGGAGAATGCAGATTTGTTCACCAGCAAGACCCCAGCTCATGGTCACACGGTCAGCACTGCGGTAGTAGTTCTGAGCAATGCTGGAGTCCCTGAACATATCTGTATGATGCAATGCTCTGCTTAAATGAGTCTGTGTGCTAATACACATGCACTGAACAGAGCATATACACATATACACTAATCCAATGTAAACTGCCATGCACCAACCCACCTTATACCCTGGTTGGGTCCATACTGCTGCATGGGAGTGGCGAAGCTTGTGGCAGACACCCACCCTTCTACCATGTGCCATGCTGCTCAGTCTGGCTTCACTGCCCTGCAGTCCATCAAATTGTTTGTTGTTACTCCCCTACAGGCAACGTAGACATCTCTGATGCCATCCCTCACCACCACACACTGCAGTTAAAAGGCAAAAAGGGTTCAGAGCTACACATGAACCCTCTGATCTGGGGCACACTTCTACACATAGAATCATAGAATGGTTAGAGTTGGAAGCAACCTTAAAAATCATCAAGTTCCAACCCCCCTGCCATCAACAACCCTGCTTTCAGACACAAGCGGGCTTTTTCTACCTACATACCCTGTAGTATTAACAGTGGTCAGTGCCTGTACACCCAGAGATTTCTTCAGGCTCACTTTAGAAACTCCCCTCTGAGTAAGAGTGGACAGAGACCTGACAGGTAAATCCCTGGGGATATATCCAGGGCCAGGGCAATGTTTCTGAAATGCCTTGTCAATGCTCCATCTCCAGAGGCATCAACTCATCCCAGACTCAAACCACCAACTATACACCATACTATCTCTAACACACAGAATCATAGAATAGTTAGAGTTGGAAGGGACCATCAAGTTCCAACCCCCCTGCCATGGGCAGGGACACCTCCACTAGACCAGGTTGCTCAAAGCCTCGTCCAGCCTGGCTTTGAACACTTCCAGGGAGCCATAAGTTACCTAAGTAGATCAAGTATATAGATACATAAATATATACACATACATAAATACACAGGGATCTCCCAGAACTTCAAGGCAGGTTTGCCCAGTGCTACTCCAGGCACCAGATACTTCATAGTGCCTCCACTCCCATAGCACTCCCTAGTACCATGAAACTTTCCAAAATGGCTTTAACTGCTCCTCCCAACTCCAACACAAACACCTTTAGGACAGATCTGCTATCTTTAAAACCTCCCCTTGGTGCCCATAGCTATATAAAGCAATGGAGAATATCTGCAGAGACAAATCAGGCTGTTTGTAGCCAACTCCTTCTTCCTCCACACACACTGAAAGATGATCCTTATCACCATGGAAAGAGAGCACTTTAGAAGTTAGATGTGAACATCACTTTGCAAGAGTCTTACACCACCATTCCATAAGTCATTTTCAACAAGCCACACTCAAACATACCTGCAGAGTCAAGCACAGTTAAAATACTGCTTCTGCAACCAGAAGATTTTGTAGAAAACACAAGGCTTGCCTCAGGTGCGGAGCTCCTTGATATCAAAAGGCGTTACAGAGATATCCCTGGTTACAGGCCAATATCCCACAAGAAGATAATTAGATTCTGATGGCCAGGAGCTGCTGAACAAACCATACAGCTCAAACAATTAGAAAGACCATACAGATTAAAGGATATTTCCACTGCATCCCACATGCAACAGCCAACCCCTTCTTTTCTATTTCTACTCTACTTGAAGGACACAGCCTTCAGCTGTCCATTATAAGTCATTGAGTAAATTGGTAAACAAAATGACAATCAACAACACATGCTGCTAAGGAGTCACAAGTGTGGCAAACTAACTCCCTATTTCCTGCATATGTTTTGCTCAGAGCCCCATTTACTCTTGTGATATATAAACTCTAACTTTAAAAAAATACTTTTAAAATGTGTACTTTAGAATTAACTTCTTATAATTCATTGAAAAGTATTCACTCTCAGATCTGGAGTGGGGAAAAGTAAGGAAGAGAATAGAACAACAGCCTCAGAAAGCAAAAATCAGTAGACACAAGATCAAGAGATAAAAATTTTCAGGTTTGGAATCAAGAGTCATTGAAAGCAGCAATTTGGAAAGGCACAGCACAATTAAACATTGGTAGCGATATAAAATTAACGCATACTACTCTGTTTTAACTTCAACTGATTACACACCATAGTTCATTTCTTCTTGTAACAAGAGTGACTCAATCATTATGAGCTTCAGCCAATATTGGTATTAATTTTATTTTAAACATCAATAAAGAGGAAACATTTACTAACAGCAAATCAAAATGCACAGATGTATGGATTTCCATGTTGAAAATCAGTTCATCAGCTAATGCGAACAAATGACTAAATTACTTCAGTAGTTCATATCCAACACATATTCCTTTACAATGCATTTGTAGCTGGGCTTAACGTGACAGAGTTGGAGTGTTTCACAAGTGAAAGATATGCACCCCAATGGGTCAGGCTACCCACTGCACTGTCCCTGTAGGAAAGAAGATTCTCCATAACTCAGCATTAACCTGACTCGCAGAAGCACCGAGCTTGCCATGCAAAGATACGATGAGTAGTTATCAGAACGGCACGTGTTGCCCATAGAAACATTTGTACTAGGAGCATCCTTGTGACAGGATGTGCTGGAGAACTCAGAAGCAGCTGGAGGTTAATTTATTTTTGATCTGGAGCCTTCAATCTGTGTAACATCTTTAGCTAGCTTCTGGATGATTGACCAGCTTCATCCATCAGGTGCTTCAAAGAAAAATAAAGCTACTCTGAAATTGTTACTATAGGCAAATTCTTTTCCTGCTTTGTTTATTTGCAGGCAGGAGATAAAATATTTTTCTCCAGTCTTCCTTTGTGACAGCAAAAATGCATGCACATGTGGGTGCTTGGAAAGAAAAGGTCAGAGATGGGAAAAACACAAGACCTGGCCAGCTTAGAAAACTTGAGAAGAGCTTGACATGGAAAAAAAAAAAGACAGCTGCCCAGCAGTCCTACAGAACTGTAGGCCCCAAGCTTTCACCCACTACTGAAGGAAGAGAAAAGACATCGACTATCCTGTCCATCAGCGATGGGGTGATCTGACTGGTTTCAGAATTTCTATCAAAACCAGAATTTTGCATTCATTGTCCTCAAGGAAAATGAAATGGAAACAATCTTCTGTTCTGCTGGGGTTTAGTTCATTTGGGGTTTTAATTCTCCCTAATTCTGTCTGAATGAGAGCAGAGGCTGTGAAACTCACCCATTAAGCCAGCACACATAGAGGCTTTCTTCAAATTATTTAAGAGTGATTTAGACTCTTGAAAAAACCCCAAACCTCAACTAATTGTTTGCAACTAAGATATGGACCAATTCCAAGTATTTCACTGATTGATCTTTAAGTGAAAGATTTTCAAAAGAACCTAATAAAGAAAAGTGTCCAGTTCCCATTAAAATGTAATGGAGTTGATACCTAATCTGTTTAGGCTCCCCTGAAAAATCTAGTTTAAATTAATCTGTGGAGAAGCTTTGCACTTTTGAGACTATGAGTTAGTAGAATTGACTGTTATGCTGTATAAATCTGATGAATGTTAAATAAGATGCTCCGAAAGCATCTGTCCATATGTCTCTGTTCTGGACAACACCATCCATCCTAATCCAGTCCTGGACCTAGGCAATAGAAATACCCTAATTTCCACTAACCATATGTTAGCTTTGCCATATGGAAAAAATATGCAGTAATGAGAGTGGTGACAGAGCCAGATTCCTTTCAATATGTAATCTAGAGTAAGACAGAATTAAGCCCAGGTCTCTCCAGAGGAAAACACCAGGTACAGCCCATGCATGTCCCCGCAGGGAGAGCCCAGGCTGCCTAGCAAATACATTGTAAAAAAACTCTCATGCATCTTCTTCAATAGGGCGAATTCTCTACATAATTATTTTGTAGTATTGTAGCTGGATAAAAAAGCCTAGTTGTCTGCCATGAGTACTAAGACTTCAAACTGCGAGGGAAAACCTGAATTGTTTGGTGTTACTGAGAATTCCATCCTTACTGAAATTCATTAGTGTCTTGATGGGATTTTATCAGTAAAAGGGATGTATCATTTATACAAAAAAAAAAAAAAGAATCATGGTCATGAATTTATTTCCTTTGTTGTTAAGATGTTGCTGAGTGATGCAGAAGACACAGCTAGAGAAATAGTGAATATTTGCCCATCTTTGCCCAACAGAGCATGGGTTTAAGTCACAGGCAAAAATCTAGAGGCTGCAATGTCCTGCCTCATCTGCTCATTTCTCAGCGGACTGAAAGCTCTGCAGTCAAGGGGAAAAAACTAGAAATCTGGGCAAAAGACTTGGCAGGTCCCCAGTTATTCAGCTCAACTATCCATCCCCACTGTTTCACCTCATTGCTCCAGGGAAATGACTATTCCAGGTCAAGAACAAGTCCAGAGGACACCTCCTTTGAGCTGAAAGCAGCTTTGTACCTGTGCAGAAACAGAAACCCACAGTGGATTGCAAATGCATGCCCAGCTCTGGGTCTCTGCCCACCTGCTGGCACAAGCAGCAGTGCAGAGCACAACGGAGGAGGGGCAAAGCAAGGACATCAGCCACCCAAAGTGAAGCATGGAGATACACAGCTGGGGCTGATTGTGGTTCTGGTGACCCTGACCTTTGATTAGCTAAGGTAGACCTCTACTGCCACACATTAGGGCAGAGAAATGACTTTGCTTGAGCCAAGGATTGGATAAAAGTGAAATAAATTCAGGACATGCTATAGTGGCCGAGATTGTTGGGTTGGGTGATTTTTTTTGTGGGGTTGGGTTGTTTGCTTTGGTTTGGGGTTTCTTTTTTGGTATGTGTATGGTTGTACTTGATGATCTCAGAGTTCCCTTCCAACCATGAAGATTCTGTGATTCTCTAAATTATCTCCATTCCAGGCTAATATCTTCCCTCAGCAAGGAAATCCACATCTCCGAATGAAACAAAGCTTCCTCCTTCCTACTGTGGGTGCCTCCAAGCAGACAGTCATATGCTCCCTATTTTAAGTGCTGATACAGCCCAGAAAGGTTATCTAATTACAGAAACAATACTTATTGGATGTGTTAATGCTTCTGCAATTTTAATAGCAATATGATAGCTAGGATTTATATTATTTTCCCTTTCTGATTAATTATTTACACAGAGACAAGCCTAGATTATTAAGTACGTGTGTGCCATGCCAGGCTGCAAAGAGATTTTTGAAAAGAAAGGGGAAGAAACAGACTCTGAACTTTTTCAAAACAAGCACCCAAGTGTTTCGATAGCCTATGACCCAGCACTTTACATCAAGGCTACTGGTACATTGGCTCAGAGCACAGACTTGATCGGGGATGTTACAGGTAATACTATAACTTCCTAGTTTGGCAGTAAGCTACAGTAAGGAAAGGAAACTCCAATGTCAACACGTCAATCAAGGAAAGCTGTGTTTAACTATAAGCCTAACAAAATGCCACACAAGAGTACATGACAGCTGGGAAACATCGTATAATGCAGGCAGTTCTGCAATGACTGTTCACCTACTCCTCATGCAACCCATCCACGAGGTGCTAACTGGAGTCAGGAGAAAACTCAGGAATACCCAAGAGTTCAGAGAGACATTTGACAAATACCCAACCCTTTTGAAAGCACAGCCACAAGTTCTTCAAGGAAGTTGTACTGTGGGGGAAACACACATTTCCCCCCTTTTTATTAAAAAAAAATCCCAACAACATCTGTCAAAAATGTATAATCTTTTCCCAAGATCAAGTAATCCTTGGAGGTTTGCCTCAATATACTTTAAAAGACAAGTCATATACTTATTACTAAATGGCAACATTGAGCCTGGCTGGCTATTCAAGTGGGATGATCTCATTTTGAATATTTCATTAAAAAACATTCAAATGATCCTAAGACACTCTAAAGGCTACGGATAAAATTCTGCCGTTTCATAGAAATCTGAAAACTACAGCCACTGTGTTTCAGCTTGAAACACAAATCTTTACTTTACATCTGTACAAAATCCTCTGTGTTTGTTTTTCTGCATACCAAAAATCACTTTGTTAACTTTCTACAAGTCCAGATGTTTATAGGAAATGGTGGTGTTATCTTCCTTTGCTGCAGTGGTAAAATTAAAAGAGGAAATTTCTAAGGAGAAAAAAAAAATATCAATCTTTATGTTTATGTCGTTACATTCATTCAGCCTGGAAAGAAATTAATCCTATCAGTTTTAATCAGGTGGCAACTTTGTTTTGATTTGTGAATAACAGTTTAATAAAAGATATTTCCCCAGAACAGAAGAATCTGTAGTGCAAAATGCCCCAAAGCCGCCTCCTCTGACTGGGAGTTTCTGATCATTAAAAGAAAAACAAACCAACAACAAAAACCAAACCAAACCAAAAGAACCATCACTACTCATCTCATCTCCAGTGATGAGAACATGAGTGAGAGGTCAGAGGAGTGGACAAAAAAGCAAGCCCTTAGAAAAAGAGAGCAGAGAAGAAAAAAAAGAAATCTCATCAGAGTGATTCTAAAATCTCCCCGTAACCTCACAGGTTGGGGGGTGAAGGGAGAAGCAGGAGTCTATGAGACTTAGCAGGGCACACAGTTTCTTCTCATATCTGTTTTCATGGCATCACAGATGGACTAAGTAAATCACTCCAGGCATAAATTTACAATAGATGGAGGTGATGCCTCCTCCCCGATTAGGATCAGGCAACAGCAGCTTCACAGGCTGATCCACCAGCCTGCTGGGTCATGGATCCCGCTGTGGCAGTGGAGGGAAGGATCCCTGCCTGTCCCTGTGTGATACCCTCCAAGCTGCTGGAGGACAAAGTGACACAAGAGACTTCCTCCTAATCTATAGCACTGAATATACATGAGCCACCATCCGAGCACCCAGAGAAGAACCGCATGGTGTGATAGCCCCATCTCACCCCAGGAGAGGGAGATGTTTAGGAACAGAAACACAAATGCATAACACAACTAGTTAAGGTAATGGTTTACCCATTTTATGATACCACAGCTGCAGAAGGAACCTTGATCCATACCAAGGGCTGCAGAAACATGGACCAAGGGTGAGTCTCAGGTTCTCCAAGACCCAGAGGGAAATGAGCTGCTCCAGGAGAGGAACAAGAAAAGGGCAGACCTGTTTATCTGGGAACTGCAAGTAGCTAGTAGCTTATTTGGGTAGACGGCACAGACCAAGGTAAAAGAGAAAGCAGAAATACTGTTGGATGGGTCCAAGTGCCTGCAGTGTTTGCAGTCACACTGCAACGTTGTGAACATCGCAGCAGCATCTTCCTCGTGCAAGGCACCTCTGCTCCTTCCACTCCAAAAAGCATTCCTGGATCAGGATGTGGCAGGAGCAGGCACCACTGCCTACAAGGAGAAAAGGCAGATCTAGCAAGTATTCCCACCCCCGCTATTTTCTGGTGAGAACTTTACAATAGAGTAAATCTCAGGTAGCAACGAGGCCTGCTGCGTAGGGAAAAGCCAAGTATGAATAAGAAACCCTTCCATCACGCTGTCACAGAAAGCGAGTTCCCTGGGGCTTGAAGGAAGGCTGTGCCTTAAACGATTTGCTCTTTAATGGGCTTTTTCACTGCAATCAGCATGTGAACTTTGAAAAACCACCGGTTTAGTTTCCAGAGTGTGTAGTCCTGGGCCCACCGAACCCACGCAGCTCCCCGCACATGAGCCGCCTGATTGGCAACCCTATCATCAAGAGCCTCCATGCAATTTCTGCATTATGTATTGTATTAAAAATAATATGCTTCTGATTTCAAAAAGAGTTTTTTAAAAAGATGGTATTAGTACATGATCTTCATAAAAGCTAAAACGATGCATTTTTAGAAACAGAAATAAAAGTGAAAAATATGAACAGGGCAGTACAGCACACCTCGGCATATGCATCCCCGGAGTCAGACAAGTCCCTCTGAAACCAGGGCAGATGAGGGTGGGAATGGAGAATCCATTAGGGCCAGCAGAAGTGGAGAATCAGGTCCAGACTCTGCCCTTACCACAGAGGGAAGAATTTTCCATACCTGGCTGCAGGGAGGTGGCTGACTGTCCTCCAATGCAATGAATGTACTGTAACAGAAACTGGTAGGTTCTGCAAGACCCAGCTTCATCCAGAGAAAAAGGCTGGAGTTTGGTGCTACCTGCATGGAGAAGACTTGTCACTGTCCGTGTCACCTCCCTAAGAACTGACCTCCCTGAGCGGTCATGATTCAGCCTTCCAGCACACACCTAGGACAGACGTTGTCCCCTAGGTTGCACATGGAGTCTCTGGTGGACCAGAGAACTGAATCAAGTCTACAAATGTCAACTCTACAGCTAGACTCACCCTATTCTGGCTTGTGTTCTGCAATATCCTACGTTGTTTGCTTCCTCATCTCTTTCTCCAAGTGCCCAATTGCCATCAATGTTTCTCATCCTCCAGGAAAACTGTAGGGTATTAATGCTGAGCAGCAGCTTCTAACCCCTTCTCACGAAACTGGCTTAGTCTTTGTTGCACTGTATTTACTTCTGTTTTCCAATACTAAGGAAAAGCAAACAATGTAGAAAACCTTTAATTTCACATTTTTTTCCCAGCTGGTAAAAATGATAGCTAGATATGCACACATCAGTATAATCATCTCCTAAACAAATGGCACAATGACAAACTGAGGGGGCGGGGAGAGGGGGAGCAGAGCACAAGCTGGTGTTTTCAATTTAGAAAGTATGCATTATTTACACTGCCATTATTCCACTCAATTTGAGTTCACGCTTTAGTCCTAATTTCAGTATAATCAAAGTCAATGAATATTTAATCAGCATTGCTTCCAGAAATTGAGTAATGCCATTAACATAATGTCCCCAGGACTTCAGTGCCGATTTTCCTCAAAAGCATGGGACTTCCACTCTTCCTGCCCTTCCCCCTTTTATTTTAACTAGCTGGTGCTCTGGCCTCCACCTCTGATAGGTTTAACAAGGTGGAACCTGTCCAAAATGCAGGGGTTGGGAAAATCACTTCCCAGATGCAGAGATGTCTCACCACCCATATTGATCCAGCCCCAGGACAGTTAATAGAAGTAAAGCATTTCACTTCGATATGGCTGAGGAAGGAAAAGCATCTCAATAACAATAATCCATTTGCACTTCTGGAGCACCTTTCAACAGAAGGGCTCAAGTCATTCTGCAAACATTAATTAATCCCTTCCACTCCCCTGCAAGGAAGACACTTATTAATGTGATAGCTAATCTAGAGATAGGAAAATCGGAGCATGACGAGGTTAAGTGCCTAGTTTACAGCCACCCGGGAATCCAGCGGCATTTGGGCAGAAGTTTGAAGCTCTGAATGGCTCCAAGTTCCCTTTTCTAACCAACAGACTGTGCTGCTTCACTAAAATAAGATCAAGAAAAGCAGCAGTATCTATGAATATTTATGAACAATACAAAATTACAGCATAAAAAATTGCACAGACATTTCAGAGCCGCTAAGTGATGGCTCCAAAGCTGTATCTCTACGTGCACAGAGCATTCAGTAGTCTGTGCACACATGCCCCCTCCAGTGGGGCTGCATCTAATCTATCATCTTTTCTAACATGACTATCACTGTAATATCTCAACAATGCCTTCAGCTGAAGACCCATCACAGCTTTCCATCTACCTGGGCTAACTCATAGAGCATTTCTCCATGATGCTGGAAAATCTGTAGGGCACATGTTTTGAAATACTGGATAAATTCCCCCCTTTCCCTTTTGGAAATCTAGATAGAGTATCAATGCAATCTTTATCACTAATGAACAATCTCTTGTTCTCCCATAAAATTAGAATTAATCCTATTTTACATTAATAAGGAAGGAACAAAGTTTGATTTTGTCCACACTTACAACACACGCAATTGGGAAGTCTGAGGTTACATGGGAAAAGCACTTTAAAAGTTATTCTAACTTGATTTTTAGAGGGGTTTGGTAGTTTGGGATCATCACACTTTCATAAACTTTTCTGTGAGCAATTTCTTATTTCATATCAGTTTACTACAGCTTCCCCAAAGGTCACCTGTTTGCAAGGCTAACCTTTGCTCTGACAAGGCTCCAGCATGGTACAGGGACATGGCATTGCAGGTGCTCTTTTCAGTAATGACCTTAAGGATAGTTCTAGAAGTTCTGAAGATTTCTGGGCTGCACTTGTGCACATGACGCGTGGAGAACTTCAGTTCCCGCATCTAAGAGTGGCCTTCAAAAACATTTTCTCTAAAAGTTTCACAAAGTTGTTCAAGCTCAAAATCGGTATCAGTACTATTTGATTATTTTAATGGGTGACGGCATGGTTGTGGCCAGCTGAAGTGAAAGTCTAGGCTGAGATTAATGAGAATGGACTAAGTAGCAGTCAACAAATTTACATTCTAGCTTTATGCAATTTTCCTACTGTGGATAAACGTGAAGGTCTAGTTTACAATTATTCATGAAGCCTTATTCTTGACTCATCTGAAGGATTTCCTCTTGCAGATGGCATTGGTGAAAAAAATGATGCAGTTGGAGCAGTGATGGAGGAGTAAAACATATGCCTGCAGAGGGAATGAGGAACTCTTCCTTGAGCAGGAGTGGAGAGGTGTTTGTTGTAGTCTGAATAAAGGCAAAAGACTTTGTCAGCTCAGAAGCTCAAGTCAGCAGCAAGGAATACCTTGTACATGTCACTGGCATTAACCGTCACATAACGAAAGCCCCCCATAGTCTCCATGGGAATCACTTCTATAAGGCCAGGTGTCATTTTTCTAACCTATATTACTCTTGCTAGCAAGATGTTTGAAATCGGAAGCTTAATGGGTTTGTGTAGGTGACATATTCTCCTGTCTCTTGAATGAGGCAATCTCAGCCATGCTCCACCAACACCCTCTGACACCTGCCCAATTATCATAATGGCTTTAAACATTAGCCTTAGAAAACACCATTACTGTCCTGGCTGCAAGCAAGAAAACACACCACCAGTTGTCTTTCCGCAGTATCAGGAATAAAAAATGGTGATTCTGCCCTGGAAAATCCCACCTTCACTGACTCTGAAAACCAGTTACACTGACAACATCTAGAGATACTTCACTTTAAAGAAGAACAAAGCAGTCATCATGGATATTCAGACTGCAGCCCACCAAGATCAACTAGAAGGGCTATTAGCTTTTGCAGCAGTGCCGGGTGATGCGTTTCACACTGCAGTTCCTGACAGGCAGAGTAAGAGTTAAGCTGGAGGGTGGGGGAGAAGCTAGAGAATTGCCATAACATATCATCAGTGGGACTATTAATAGGGTACAGGTTATAACTTATTCATGAACTTCTGCACTCTTCACTTCTACAGTATGGCAGGGTAACAAGGGAACACTTATGAACGACACTACTAATGCACCAAAGAGAAAGGAAACACAGCTCTGGTGCTGTTGCACATTAAACCTATATATCGCTCTTCAAGACTATAGCAGATCAGTCAAGCAGACATGGATACTACCGTTAAAAGATCGGTCCTCGGTGCATCACTACCCCCACTGGGTCTTAGATGCCTTTGGCAGATACAGAGCACATTAAATCTTTTAATCTTGGGTGTACTTGCACAACTTGCTGTATGATTTCTGTTTCAGCAAATACTTACGAGCACTGTCAGGCTCAACATGCAGCACTCTTCTCTCTGGGGCCCACGGCCATGGTGGCCCAGTGCCAGCGCAGAGGCATTTCCTTTGCTCTTTGCAAGCCCAATGCAACTCAAAGCAATGGCATTCCTTAACCATGCCACAGTACAATTCACATTAAACTAATGCTAATTAATTGGGCCAAATCAGAAAATCGGTTCCATCTGTTTTGAAGTTCATGTCTGAAAAATGAGGGTTTGAATGCCCTTGAGGGCTGGTGAGAACAATCTCTTGCACCAGGGGGGTTACAGCTGATGAATCAGCACCTACAAAAAGAAAATGGAGCTCTCAAGAATCGTGAAGGCCCAAATTCCCATTGCTGGTTCAGTTCCTGAAGAAGATTAATACTATAGCACAAATAATTTAGGATTTAATAGATAGGGCAAAGGTGATGGGCTGAGCCAGTAGCAAGGCTGAGGAAAGGACCTAAAAATCCCGAGGGACCGAGTTTATTCCTCTCCCCTACTCTCCTGGCAAGAGATTTAGCACTCGTCACTGGTCACTGTTTTATCTCTACTGTCTTAATTGTCTTCCTGCTAGTTAGGGCTCATTGTACGTTATATTGATTGTTTTTCCCCACTAATTGGCTGCGTGGTTGTTGGATTCTTTAACTGCCATCCTGAAAGGCACTGTAAATTGTCCTACATCAACATTAGTGATGGTAAAAAAACATAGCGGTGATATGGAATCTGAGTGTTAATATAGTGGGGAAATATCTTAAGGCAGGAAATCTTTGTAGCCAGCACAGGTACACAGTCCAAGTACTGAACCTTACTTATTTTCCAGCAAGCTTTTGATACATATACAGATGAAGACAGAAAGTGAGTTCTATAACTACAAGAGGAGCATCCCTGGAAATCTGCCCCAGGGTCACGGGAAGGACCAAACACTTGCAAAGAAAATGTTTCACCTTCCAAAAATATGGCTACCACCTTACCTACAGGGTTCTGAAGAGCTCTCAATCCATTTAATCCCCTCTGTCAGCCAGCTTATCCTAATATTTTATACTGAAAACAAAGATTTTCATATTCATATTCTGGTCAAGTTCTGGTTTCGAACCATGTTCTGGTTCAATATTCATTGCAACCCAGATGATGGGAGTACCCAACATACGGCATGTCCTTTACACACACACACACATGAGCTCCCTGACTCCTCCTCCAGTTATCTGAAGTCTGATCCAAGCCACAGAAGTTAATGGATATTTGCTTTAGATTTCCATGGACCTTTTGATTCAGACATTAAAACATTTAATGTTTCTCACAGACTGAAAAATGCAGACAGGGACAAAGGGAGATTTTCCAGGGCATCTAATTCTTACTAATTGCCTTGTTAGAGCCTTTGAAAGCTTGACAAAGAACTCACAGACACTTTTAGACAGTTAAGTTGCTCCACCTAGATCAATTCTTCAGCCCCCATATCTGCAAGCATTGTCTGCATATGCAAATCCAAGCTCTTAAACCAGCTACACTGAACAGGAAGTCATTCATACAAAATATTTAAATGTTTTTGAAATGACAGAAGACATCAAGAAGAAAGATTAATTGAAAACTTAGACAAGAAAAAAGAAAAGCTTTTTTTAAAAACATTTGGCTTGGAGCATGGAATAAATTTGCCCTCATAGATCTCATTAAATGTTAAATTATTCATATGCACATTTATCTTCCATGATTTACCCCAAAAGTGGCTAAGGTCTGTATCTAAATGTTGGTTCTACAACTGAAGGGTAGCATGGCAGAGTTTATCAATGACTCTCCTTCCTTCAATTACCCCAACTGGATGAATAATTTAATTTCCTTTTCTGATTGGAATGGGAATCTAGTTGCTTCATAACTTCCTAACCTTTCTAAAGTAATCCATAGAAATGGCAGCACCGCAATTGGTTTAAATAAATAAGAAAAAAAGCTACCAGTACTTTCAACTGTGCTGTGGTTGACCTAGTCCCAACTCTTATTGAAAGAAACGCCGGGACAAACCACTATCTAGCACCGAGTCCCTGCCCTTTTGTTTGGTGAGAAGGGGTGCACAGCCTTCCACCTTAGCGAGCAGTGGCGCATTGGGCAGTGAAAGGTGCTGCTCAGGGTTTGAGGCTTATTAAATACACACTGACTCTCTCTTTTCTGGAACAGTGTCAATACTGCAATTGATTCCAGGCCTTTTCTTAGAAGAATCCTGGTTCTAATTTAATCCTATTGAGCAGTTGTCAGAAGGCCACCAAGGGAGGAATTCTCATGCATTTTAGCAAAACAGGCAAACAGTTGTGGGTTTGACAAAACCAGAATAAAGGATGCCTTTTGCCTATTTTTGCAGGATAACTATGACTACAGCAGTCCCTGCTGCTGCTTACTCACAAGAATGCACAATCCAGGACCTTGCTTATTTCCCTATTAAGGCAACAAAAATGTTTGGTTTAGTTTTGTGTAAAAACCAAAATATTTTTTTTCAAATGTGCTAAACTGTCCTATTGATTTCTGACACTTCCCAGAATGTCCTCTTTTTTCTCCTAGGTAAGCAAAATTCCCACCCTCCTTGTGCAAACATGCATGAGGAGATGGTTAAAGGTCTCTTTTGACAAGGTCCTTATTAATCTGAGTATAGTCGCCCAGATGGTCCATTTCTCAGCACATTCACATGTCTCTTCAACTAGACAATACAGGAGTTTTTATTTCGGTTCATGTGAACATGCTATGAAAACTCATGTTTGCTATTCCTACATATACTGACCTCTGCTATTCCTTCTCACCCCTCCTGGAAGTAACAAAAGCAACAAGAGAAGATGATTCCTCCCTCAACACTTGAAATCTATCCCCCAGGCTTCTCCAAATCACTTGAGTAGTTCTTACTATAAGTGATGGTCCAAGGGAGAATATGTGTTAGCCTGCCACATTTACAGACCTTTCTTTAATTTCAGGATACTGTTCTTGAACTTCAATGAAACTATTAGTAATGTGCAGCAGTAGCAGAAAGAGGAGGAATGGAACTGAAGGAAAGAAAACCTTGGGATGCAATCCCATCCATCTTTAGATGCCACATCGTCAACAATATCTACTGTGACCACCAGTTCATTAGACTGATGCAATCTATTAAGTAATAGCCACCAGCCTGTCCCCTCACTGCCTCCACAAAGCAGCCTGTTAAATACTTACAAGGTAGCAAGTCAATACAGAACCATTTTTCTCAGGCTTGGTTGTTTCCCAGCATTAACCTTATTAACCTTTAAGCACAGCAAAATGGTCGTTGATTTGCTTAAACAACTGCTTTGGGTGGAAATGATAAGTGTGTGGTAGGAGTACGTGGAAAAGGGATAATTGCCTTTTGGCTATGCTGGCCTGGCCATTCCCCCGCTGTTGGCAGGGCACACATCCATCAGCCCCATGAGTACATGTGAAGTGAACTCTGTCTCCTGATGTGAGGAGGTGACAGGTTCTATTTGGCTTTTTTTCAGAGAAGGATGGGGGAGTTTCGGCTTTCATTGGGTCCTGCCACCCTGTGTAGATGTTCTGGCTTCATTTTGCTCTTTTATCCATTAAGAGACCAACTCACTGGCATCTCCCTTGCTTTTTGGAGTTCTGCATTTACGTCAACCCATGATTAACACTGCATCCAAACTCAGCTCATGGTTTTAATTTCTCCTAAAAGTCGGACAAATGCACAATTCTTTTGGTTGTCTTTCTGCCACCTATTTTATGAAGCTGTCCCTGTTGTTCTCAAACTAACTTGGACCAACTTGCCTCTAAAATTGGATTCACACTCTACAGCTTGAAAAAAGAATAATACACATACACAAACACATAAACTCACCTAATATGCATCTAATTCTAGGGCATCAATAGCTACTGGAGGACCAGTTCACTTTTAAAAATGGGCATATATGAACTACTCTATCGAGCAGAAGTAAAGCTACTCAGTAGTTTTGCAGCCCTATCCAATGCTTAGGTATTCTGAAATATTTCCATCTTCTGCTAGTTTAGGCAAGACCATTTTCTCTGTTTGAATCCCTTTAACTCTCACCTTCCTCCCAAAACTGTGGTCTGTTGTTCACATGTCTTCTAGTCCAGTCTCATCACCTATTGGAAACTCCATGGGAAACAACAAGAAATAAGTGTTCTCCTTAAGCTATACATAGTTTTCATGTCATGATCTATTTGACATTTGTCAATATTATTTAACTGCAAACTTACTTCTGGAACCTGATCTGATGCTCCATATTATTTCCTATATTTGCTCTATGTCTTATTGTAGCAGCATGAATAGAGAGGGTGACAGAAGTCCTTAAAATGAGAAAAGGAAGAGAGGCAATCTCCAAGAGTTTTATATCTGCATTTCGAGGTGCCTGGCAAAAGTTTGCAAGCATATTTTGTCTGTGAACGGCACACTACCCACCAGTATTTGCTGTGTCTGAAGGTGCCAAAAAAAGCAAGCCTGAAACACACACAGGGGAAGGACTGAGTTGAAAAAAAGCCAATTTAGTATCTATCTGCTCACAGCAACCATCAAGCACATAAATGAGTCTTGCACTCTTCTTTCCTCATCTTCACTCTGTGGCCACTCTCCAAAGAGAAGGCAGTGTGATGAGCCAGAGGAAAGCAAAGCAAAACCTCCCCGTTTCAAGATCTCATTAACTGGGAAGTTAATAAGTGCACTGAAGCTTTCATTCCTCGAGCTGAAACAGGAAAAGTTAAGAGGAGAAAAAAATACTTTTACAGTGTCAGAAGTTTTACGTCTCCTCTTTAATGGTGCCTCTGTACATTTTTAATAGCTGCTTCTCCACATGAAACCCACAAGAGCAAGGTTTAGGGAGCCAGAACTTACTGGAGTGCTTACATCCACATTTCAAAAACCAAAAGCCTTTCCACAGAAAATAAGATACTGATTGAAAAACTGCAAGAATCTTCTCCTTATACTCTAGAAGCATATTACTTACTTTTTGACTCTTGAGCCATTAAGGTTCACTGGTTTCATGCCTTCAATCTCAACTTCTAACTTCTTCCCCACAGCCAAAAATCTTCCTTAGTCTTCCTGCAGCCATCTACTGTTTCAATGGGGGCTTGAAGCTTCAGAAGCGAACAGCAAAACATAACAAGAACTAGTAGACTAAAATCACCAGAGAACAATATATGTAGGCAAATAATTTCTTTTTGACCTTTTCTAGGACACATTGAACCACCAGGAACCCTGTTTTGCCACTGAGACCATGATGAATAGATACAGAAGGCAGAAGTGGAGCTGCTCAGTGGTTTGGGTGGAGGCAGAGCTATGGCCAGCAGGACAGGAGACAGCTGAGAGATGCAGATCTCACCGGGCTCCAAACACCTCAAAACTTCATCTCTGTGGCAGAATGGAGGAAAGAAAGGAGACAGGGAGCTCTTCTATCCAGCAGCTAGAGGGGGTCAGAGATTTAAATTTACCCAAATGGCAGACGGTGCAAATGAAGCCCAGAAATAAGCAAGGTTCAAGGCAGCACCAGCTGTCCCTGTTTCAAGTAAAAGGGCTAAGTCAAATGCCTCTTATCAAGATAACAGGGTCCTACCACCTTCAGGAAAAAAAAGCACCTGTACCTATTGGTAAAGTTTTACAGAGATCATAGTTGGCAAAAGAATCAGGATTTCATTTACACACAAGAAAAAGGAATCCAAAGGAAACTGGAAATCCATTCAATTTTTTAGGTAATCCACTATTAAAAACTTAGAGGCAGAATCAATGACTTCTGCTGAAATTCAGCAAAGCTTCCTCAGCATTTTGGAAAAATCTCTTTTAATTTCCATTCAGGGTAATTTTTTTTATCTCTCAAGGTAAGTTTTTTCTTTTGCAAGAATCAATAATCAAAGACCATAAGTCCTCACTTGCTACATGTCTATTTGCTTTCAGCTTCTTAAAATCAATGTACTTATGCCTAAAAGTAATCATAAGTACTCCTAAAATTACAAATAAATTCTAAGCAGGCTAGCAAAGCAATGCTCATAAACAATGCTCATTGTTCATAAGCAATCCTACAACAGCAGATGTGATAAAGGATTTAATATTGCTCGCACTATCTTAGGACTTCAGATCACTACATAGAGTTGACCCAAATAAGTTGCACAATACCCTTATGAAGTAGGTGTAATATTATTTTCAGTTTATAGGGGATATGCATTACCCCAGTTTCAGAAAGTTTCTTGACTTCAGTTAGTGTGTTAACACTTAGCTGAAGTTAAGAAAAAAATTTCCTTTGCCTAAACAAGAGCCTAAGAGGCTTTGTTGATTTTTTTTTTCCCCCTAAAAGCACCCTTGTTACTTAGAAATCAGTCATCTAACTTGGACTTCAGACTAACAACCATTAGTTTCAGAGGGAGAGAAAGGCTGGGATACCCTTCAAACCATACTGTAGATACATCGGTCTAGATTTTTTTTCAATTAGAATGTAAACATTTTTAAGGAGACATGGAAAGAGGAGTTTTTAAGATGCTTGAATTCCTTTTCTTGAGGGTAACTAAAGACATCTAAACACGCCCACAAATTTGGGGTCTATCTGCCTGCCTTTAGCCATCTGTTTGCCATAAACATCCTGATTGAGCAATAAGACACTGTCAAAAGGAAAACTGAAATTCAGGGATGCCCAGCTTCCAATCTTTTCAAAATTGCTGCAAAACAGTGAGAAAAATTGATAGTTCCATATCCTTGCCAGCATGCCAGGATCATGCTTGCGATTGCTATTACTGCTTCCCATGGATTTATCCAAGAAAAATCAGGGCATCACCACTGTTACGGAAAGTTATAACACTGTTATGTGGTTTTTGTCACAGGGTACTGAAACTTGGTGCCTGGGAAGCAACAGCGAGAGGCAGAGTTCCCATTCTAAGTGCAACACGTGAACATCTGGCTTGGCTGCCTTCCCTCGAGAGCCTTCACTTCTTGCTTCAACAGCCACAAAGGTCGCTGCTGGAGAGGGAGTTGCAGTATGTTCCCATTAAGCCAGTCTGACTTCCAAAGCTTAAGAAAAGTTTTGCTTTCTCTTGCGCCCTTTATAATTTTCACTTTGGGTCACATCTCTTTCAACAGCAGAAGAAGCAAGAGGATTCACCCCGGCTGTTGGAGTCAGTTGCTGACAATACATTACACTTAAAATTCCTTTTAATATTCTGCTTAGACACACTGTAAAGGAAGAATGGATATCCAGAATAATTAAAATATGTTTAATTTGCATGGAGCTCAGGGCATTGTTCTGACATCAAACATCACTGTCAACCATATGTGGAATTTCAACTGCCAAGTGCTTCATTTATGTGAAAATTAGCTTAAGTGTACAAAGAATGAAAAATTTATGATTATTTCACATTTTAATAAATGCAGTGCTATGCATTAATTTAGACTTCTAAAACAATTTTGACAGTGACAAGGGAATCCTTCGCAGACTAAGTGCTGTAGCGTACTGTGTTTCACATGTCCTGTGGAATTATGTGGTAGAGTGTTAAGGCAGCTAGATTTTTATGTTTTTAAACAAAGGCATTATATAACTATATCACTTAAAATACTACTTCGTTTCACTCTTTCCCCTATTCTCCCATGAGGAAGCATAGAACCTACCAATAGATTTCAGACAGATCGACATCTTGCATTACACGTAAGTGTTTTCAGTGAGAAAAAAAGAGTGCATATATTACACTGTTTAATGTAACAGGTGTTGGCAACTTTCCCCAGACTTTTGCTATACAGGAAAATCACTTGGATGGTGACAGGATCTTCCCCAAGATGCCAAGACCTGACACCAGTGCATTATTTTTCCTAAGTATCTTTTGTTCTGCATAATAAAACATGATTCTTCACCATCTCTCACTTCTTATGGGCCATCTAGGCTTTATCCAAACCTAGATGGCAATCCCATGGTGTCTTCACGTCGAGGGCACCTGAGAGTAAGAGATGAAACACTGGCAACACCTTAAGACCTGCATCTTCCCTTGGTCCAACCTCTCATTTAAGGATTGACTTTGCATTTTGCATGGCAAAATTAATAAAGCACTTCTGTAGTCATCTAAAATTTCACACAAACCCACTGACTCAAAATATAAATAACACAAAGAAAGAAGAGGATTTCAGCTGTTCTCAGCCCACACAAGTCTGACTTACACTCTATAGGATCTGCACACTGCCTTCTCTGCATGTATGGCACACTCAAAATCTGCATTAAAAGAAAGTTATTAACATGTCTTGAAAGAGTTCAGAAAAGAGACCAAAACCAACTTCATTCTGCTGCTTCCTAAGGTGGGACTCTTTGCTCTTTGAACATAACTCTTTGGTGTACTTCCATTTCTTCTTTTTTTTTTCTTTTCCTTTTTCTTTTTTTTTTTTTTTAAGCAAACTTATAAAAATGGAAATTCTATCACATAGCCTCACCTTGAGCACAGATGAATTATAAACAGGGTTTGATCCTTCAGATCCACCTAGAGCTCTCAGCATGTGAGCTTATCTAGTAACCAAAAGCAGCAAAAAGCCTTCATCCTATCTGAGAATCAGCTCTGAAAGGAGATGAGATCAGATGTATACTTTGCTATTGGCTTTCATGGCAGCTTCCTGAAAGCAAAATAGTACTAAGAATAAAGAACCTTAAGACCCATTCCAGCTGCTTTAAAAGGGTATAATCTGGAAGGCACAGCTCGTCCTGTAAACTCTGAATCATGAGTCATAATCCCCACTTCATGGTTAAGTTAGTTATAGTATTCATCATCAGAAAGCAGATCTTACTCCTCGTTGCAACGAATGGCAAGAGCAAGACCAGCCTTAAACTGGCAGAGGAGCAAACTTTTCCTATATGTCTCCTTGGCACAAGAAAGTCTATCTGGTAGAAGAATCCAGTCGCTTGGAAAACCTGTTCACCAGGTACTGAATAAGAGAGTGTTGTGTGTCTATACTGTATTTTGCAGTTCTACCACTGGCACTTGGCCTTGTGAGTTAATGTGTGAATGGCCACTCTCTATAGATGGAAGCAGAGCCCAGGGTACTGCTGGAATCCCTCCTATGTTATAGCTAGGCAGTTTAGATGCCACTAGCCAGCACAGACTTTCCTCAGGCATTTCTGGACTACAACCTTAAAGCTGCAAGTTTGCACTTGTCCAATTAGTGCATGTGAAAAGAAAATGCAAATATAAACAAGAAAAACTAATGTCTGCAGGGTTTTTATTGTGCTATTTTATTGGGGTTCATGCTGGAAGTGCAATCTGATGTTTGATACCACTGCTCTGCCTGGGCAGGGGAAATACTGATTTAAAAAGGAGCTCTGGTATTAAAACATAGAGTAGAATCATAGAATGGTTAGAGTTGGAAGGGAGCTTAAAGATCATCAAGTTCAAATCCCCCTGCCATGTGCAGGGACATCTTCCACTAAAGCAGGTTGCTCAAAGCCCCATCCAGCCTGGCCTTGAACACCTCCAGGGATGGGGCATCCACAACTTCTCCGGGCAACTTGTTCCAGTGCCTCACCACCCTCACAGGAAAGAATTTCTTCCTGATATCTAATCTAAATCTCCCCTCTTCCAATCTGAAATCATTAACCCTTGTCCTATCACTACACTTCCTGACAAAGAGTCCCTCTCCAAATCCTCATGTGTTTTGTACTGGACAGTAGGTGTCTCATAATTTATATAATAACTCCAAGTGGGATTTCAAAATTATTCTACTCCAATCTTACTGTGTTTCCACCACAACAGAAAGCTAATTTTAAGCAATGATTTGAATAAAGACATTTATGAGTCTTAATATTCCTCCGACACTTTTCACTAACCTTTTGTGCTGTCAATAAGTTAGATGAGAACGGTATTTGCATATTTGTAAAACAGCACGTGGCTCATTTTCATTTGAAGAATGAACTGAAAACCAGCATCAGAAACTTAAAGGGGAATCTAGAAGATGTATGTATTTAAAAGTAAATGAGGGGCTGGCATCTGGTCCTTTACTGGGCTATCAATTTGTGTAGAACACAACTTTCTGAATTTATTGGGGAAAAAGTTCCATGCAATTTGAGGACTTCCAGTGGGATGTTTTGAGCCAGATGAAATTGAGATCATTCCCAAGTTAACTATTTGCTGGAGGAGGTTAGGCCTTCAACCCAATACGAGCAATCCGCCCCAAGGAATTATTCCTAACTGCAGAATATTTTGTCAAAAGCAGCAGCATTGCACAGACTTTTCAAACTAGTAACGCTAAACCACAGAAGTGGGAGAAGGAAAGGGCAGCACAGGGAGCGTGCAGCAGCTGGGAGAATGAGGCAGCAGTGAAGAGGGTGACTTTTTGTTTATATCGACGGTGACCAAACCTGAACTTTCTTTCCTCCTTTTGCAGTCAATGCAAAACCAGTCACTCATAATCTTGCTTTTATGGTTTGACAGGATTGAAGCATGCTACACTGAGTTATCAGTAATGAAACACCGTCTAAGGAGGCGTGCTGGGGCTCCAGCAGCAGCAGGGTAGCTTCAGAGAAGAGCCGGGTGTAGTCAAGGACATTCGGCACCTCTAACTCCAGCATCAGCTGGGAGGTGAGCATCAGGCCAGGGTGGGTTCTTGCACCAGATGCCCAGGGCCTCTGTAACACACTGATTCAAATTTCCCAGGATGCAGATGGAAAGAGAGACAGAGCCCTACGTCTCAGCTTCCACCCACAGCCTCCGTAATTCACTCTCACTCCGCAGAGAAGCGCCACTGCCTTCACTCAGTTTTCAAACACTAGATTCATGTTCTCCATTTTAATCCAGAAGCTGCATTTGGAAGCATGCCAGGAGAGGCAAAGATCATCATCAAGCTGAGATTTCAGCCATGCGATTCTTTAGTGAGAAAAAGAAAGAGGCAGAAAATGAAGATGAATTGAAAGAGCTGCATACAGGGGGAGGCAATGGAGCTGAAGGCAGCAATGGGCTGAAGAAGCAGAAGGTACAAAACAGTATCAGGACAGGCTGAAACCTTGCAAGTGAGACTCTTACTGTGAATGACAATGAACTGTGATCTTCTCAGTCAACTGTCAGATACCAAAACAGGAATTGTCTCTTCACCCTTTGACTTATATGACCCCACGCAGTGCTGCAGAGCAGTAAAAATCTTAGAAGCTCTGTGCAACCAAGATTGCTGGATGAGGACACTCATACTGTGGGTCAGGATTTCTGCACTAGTCCAAGGCCAAAGTCCAAGCAGAATTAATGACACAAAAATCATTAGGTGCAAATTCCTCAGAAGGAAATCACAAAGGAGCCACCGCTCAGGCTAATACCTTTGGTCACCTCTTTTTTAGTGAACATACATAGGCCCAAATACTCCTGTCCAACATTCTACATACAGCTACAGATATACCACAGGCATAATGCATGGAGGCCTGGGGTGATTTTAGGATTGGGTGAAACAGGAAAATTCAACCAAGCTCTACACAAGCTGAGTATCAGCCCCAATAAGTTTGTCTATGCAACTGTCCACAAGTCAATATCCATAAAAGAGACAAGCAGACGTCCATACAGCACAGATAATACACATTCACCACCTGGTACACTAATTAGTTGTTTAAGTTTCTACCCAGGGTATGTCCCACCCACAGCACATACTCTTCCTGAGCGTGCAAATGGTGACACATTTACACCAGGGGAATTCCTGGTGGGATGATGCCCCTGAGGTCCCACGTGCCTGACACAGCCCTGCAGTCACAGCAAAGCTCGGCTTGAGCCCCTAATCCTCCAAACAGGAGACAGAGGATAAACTCAGTCACTGGAAAACGGATGCTGAACACATCCTTCCCATACCTCCTGCCAGCTGCTTGCAGCAGGGTTGGCATGAGATTTACAGCCAGCTGCTAACCTTAGTGGGAGGTACCATGCTACAAGAGCAGGTAAATGAAACAGGAAGAATCTGTCAAGAGTTTAAGAGAAACAAAAAAAAAAAAAAAAAAAAAAAAAAAAAAAAAAAAAAAAAAAAAAAAAAAAAAAAAAAAAAAAAAAAAAGGAAAGAAAAAGGAAAAAAAAATAAATAGAAAAAGGGGCTGGGGGATAATTACAAAACAGGTATTTTTAATGGTTGCTGGCAGAAACCCCAACCCTTGTATTTAAATAGCTTTTTTAATTAAAAAACAGCAGGCTATGAATGCTAATCTTTCTGAGCAGAAAGCTCCTGATGGTTTGCCTGTTTCCAAAAGACTAAATCAATCAGCAAGAAGACTAACCCCATCTCAGGAACATTCATTTCAGAAGGGCCTAAACTTTCTAAGTCTACACTGTACTCCTGTATACACAGAGCAAGGTGTATACTAGCACCAAAAGTACAACATTCACAAAAATGCCCAATAGTGGTTTAACTTCATTTTTTTTTTTTGTGGATCTGATCTGTCTTTCCTTGTTACTTCAAAATGTTTTTTTTTTCTAGCTAAAAATATCAGTGGAGGCCTGCCAGGCTAAAATGTGCAGTTTGAGTCCCTAAGTGTTTGGGTAGGGAATATTCCAATTGCTCCACATTTTTGCCTATGTAAACTATTTAACTTGCAAATCAGAAAGCAATGTTGTATGACACACTTGGGTTTTTCTTGGAATCTCAGCAGACATGCAGTGCAAAAAACAGCACATAACCAGCAGAGAGAGTGAGAGGAAAGAGAGAGAGTGATGTCAACTATGTAGTACAAAAATAAATTGTTAGCAATTTTTTATGAACTGAGGTTTCCCAAATGTAAAGCAATTTAACAATTTCGTGCCATTGCAATTCACAGTATCTGTGGGTAGAGGGATTTTAAATGAAAATCCAGCCTTATTCTATTCTGTGTCAAGAATTATGTGTCATTTTGTTTCTTCTCCACATTTTATATTTGTATAAAGTGTTAGAGAAAGGATCAGGGAAGGCTACCACCAGGAAACAGCATAAGAAAATCCTGGTGCTTCAGACCAGTGGAAGCCTTTATAAACTGGCACCAACATGACCCAAATTAACTAGATTTTGGAGCCTCCTTTTTCAAGCCAGCAAGTTTCAGTGCCTGTTTCCAAGCTGGGGCTGTTCACTCTGTTGCAACTAGGGACGCGATGATGGTCTCCCGAGGGCTTGGTTTGTTCATGTTGTGCACAGAGGTACTTGGGGCTGCAGACACAGGGACAACATGTGCCCTGAGGCTCTGGCTCAGTCCAGCTCTGTGTCTTTCAGGCACAGGCTTTATGGAACTCACCACGCTGCTGCTTAGTCACAGTTTCAGCAACTGAATGCCCAGATGTGGTCGCTGGAGGTGGAATTAACAGACAGAGAAGAGTCAAGGAGCAGCAGCACAGCAGGGACATGTCTCTACACATATTTGGTGCACACTCAGAAACCATCTCCCATCAGACACAACTTTAAGCCCTGCCTGTGGGGTCTTCCTCCCTTCTGCCACACTCTTTTTTCTTTGCCTAGCCCATGCTCCCAGCCATTGCCTCTTCACCCAGAGATGGATCTGCCATTGGTCCCCTCACAGAGGAGCTTCTCCAGTACATGGCTCCCAGGAGAAAAGCCAGGAGACCCCCTGCCCTTCTAATGAACCCTCGGGTTGTGCCCTTCCCACCCTCCCTCCACTGTTCTTTCCATCCTTCAGTCTCAGGGCAATGTTTGAGGCACCAGTGTTGGGCTGTGAGCCAGACAGCAAGGAGCAATTCACAGCCTTCTCTGAAAGCACAAGATCTCTCCCTGACACACACACACAAATGCTTTCCTCTCATCTCCAAACACCTGGTCTTTTCCAGCATCATCATGCAGCAGAGCAGGTGCTGTGAAAGTCCCCTGGTCTCTTTCTCTCTCTCCACACTGCTATGTCATTTCTTCCTCCTCTATCATTGTGTCAGCTCCTGCTGATGGAGCTGACCTCCCTGCTCCTCCAGACGTTGCATCCGAGCCCTCCAGCACACACATCCGTCTCCAAGCACACCATGCCGTTAAGGAAAGTACATTCAAAATTAGAAGATGATTACACAGTTTGTACTGGAGCTGGGGAGTATATAAACCCAGTAGGCTACTTGCACCGCCTGTGCCTTTCTTAACTGAGCCTGCCTTGTTCAGGCAAACCACGTGTAGGAAAAATCCATATCAGGCAGAGATTGAACAGAGAAATACCAGAGTATGTGAATAAACCCCCACAGTTCGGTATCATGTATATGCACACAAGTAAACCCAGTCTGCTGGTCTCATGAAGCAGGGGGGTGTTTAAGAAACCTATTATGCCCATTTGTTACAGAAAAATAAGAGATGAAGAAGATCATAACTGATGTACACATATCCCCTTGCATCTAAATGCTTCAGGAGCCATGGTTTCTGTGTGGTTCCTTCAAATGCAGGGAGAGTTTACTGTCCACTGGGACAAGATCACTCAAGAAGCCTCAGAGATGCCACCACCCAGTCTGCATGATGATGCTTGATATGCCTGGATGCTTTGTACAGCTCGTGTCAGTACTCAGAGGCATCCCGTAAGACTCTGTGATGAAAGCAGACTTGCAGAAGTGCTCTTCAAGTTACCGTCTGGGTGCCCTTTTCTGGAATCAGGCTAAGCTTTCGCTAAGATCAAGGTAGGGAACAGCTCCGAGGAATTTCTCTGCAAATTCATTTTGTAGGATGCTGATTTCTCATTATAAGAGAAAACAAATCCAGTTGACGAGAAATGTTCTCTTTCTATTCTTCTTTTGTTTCACAACCTATGGCCTGAGCCTCGGGTGAATTTTCAAATAACCCAGTGCTCGTAGTTGCAAAGGAATCTCTATAGGAAACAAAAGCGTAGACCACATTGGCACCTTATGTTTTATTGCAGAGTGCAGCAAGAAAACATGCAAATGTATTGACAAAAGCTGAGCCTCTCCCTCATACTGCACACAAGAATCTGAAAAGATTTTGCAGACTTCCCCAAATTGTGCCCTACAACCCTGTCAAGTTATTCTTTCCCCGCCTTTTTTATATGGAGGAACCTCAGGAAAAGATAGCAAAGGAGGCCTATGTAAACTCTCAAAGTGATCTGGAAGCTTAGATCAAATGAAATCTCCTCTACTTCAGGAACTAGACCACTCTGTGCTCCAAAACCAGTAAATCAATGCTTCATGCAGTGATGGCCTGAGTTTTTACATTTTGTATTCAAGTGTCACGCTGACACTTGCCATTCTTGGCACCAAGGAGCTAAATTTATCATTGTCTCCTTTAATATGCCCTAAGAAAGCCAAAATTAGAGATCTCATCCTGTCTGAATTGCAGGCAGGTCCCTGTTGTAAATCTCGCCACTGAACAGGCAGCGTTATAGCTGTATCAGAAAGCCTTTCCAGTTTGATTTGCTCTATCCATTGAACAAGAGCGTCTGGATCAAACGAGTCTGAGCAGCTTGCCGTTCACCTGCTTCTCAAGTGCAACGAAGCAGAAGAAAACTACTCTGACAATTTGAAAGGGGACTACAACCAATTTAGAAGGAAATGATTGCGCACAGTCCAACCTGATGCCAGCATCACGGCGCAATGCTCCATCACTTAGTGTTCTGGGCCTGTCACTCTTCTGATTTAAAATGAGTTTAGGTAAACCAGTTGCACAATCATGATTTACTCTAAAACACTTCCACTCAAGAGCATCACTCTACCTCGCTGGCACCTTTTTACTTTCAAAGATTGCTTTGACTATGCTTTCTATTTTTCAAACAGACTACTATAGACAAAATATGGAAAATACACCCCCTTTGATGACCAAGAACCTTTGTTTCCTCTTGAGAAAAAGGGCAAGCTCTGGATGTGGATGTAAACACAAATTTGGTTATCATATCTAATCCTAGTTCTCCACCTCTAACAGATCTGAAAAGCTGTGATCAGAGTGCTAACTACATATCGAGTTAACATCATTGGCTACTAGATTTAGCTAAGACTGATCCTAAAACCTTTGGATGTTCATACAAGACAGAGTCACATTTTTGTCTGATTGAATGCAGTTGACCATAGCATCATTTGCTGTCATGAAACCGCATTAACTATTCATTGACTTTCAGGCCCGAACTACAGTTCAGCACTTTCTTAGATACTTCAGAAAGAAGTTGGGTTGTGGCATTTCATCCTGAAGTCCCTGATGGCTTTTACAATGAATTTCTTTGCCAAAAATCAATGTAGCCCATGCCCCTCTGTGCTCCAGGAGACTGCAGGGACTGTCAGAGCAAACCTCATGGGACATCACTAGAGATGTCCCAGGGAAGTCAGAGGGAAGCCAGGCTGGCCTCTATTACTTCTGGGACAGTGTAAACACTACAGTGGATGAAGCAGCCCCAACAACAAAACAAACAAAAAATTCAACTCAAAACCCACCAAAAATAAACACCCAAGAAAATAAAAAATATGAGTTAGTGGTTCCAGGGAAGCATGGTGGAGAAGGAAGCCTGCTGTCTGTGGGTGCTCTAGGTTATATGAAAGGTCAAATAACATTACCTAGAAAAGTAGAGAGTTTTGTGAGCGTCCCACAGGCCAGTGCCCAGAAGCCCAAACGGCATCTCTGCATTAGCTCCATTGAATACGTAATGCATCTGCATGGGAGACGTGGATCGGGACTCTCTCCTGCCAATGGTCTCACTGTGTGTGGTAGCTCAGGGCAGAGCATTGCTCAGCCCTGACATCCCTGTCCCACCACAGCTCCTGCAGGCTGCTCCTATCCACCGCCTGCTCAGTAAAACCAAAAGGACCAGGCAAAAATTGGGTGCAGCCCCACCTTGCCTTCCCCTAGACACTGAGAATCAGTACAGGGAGTGTCAGACATAAGGAGACAAGGTATATTTCCCACCTTTTCTTTTTAGGCCCAGCAGTATACCTTCATTTTATTTACTGCAGCATCATGACCTCCTGCCACAGCAAAGAAGTTCGTGGCTCTTCAAACAACACCTAAAGAAGCTTTGACCCAATTGCACAACTGTTCCTTTTGTTAGCAGCTGTAGATAAATCTGTATAGCTACAAGTTTCACGGGTAGAAACTTCAAGAAAACATCACAAATAAAGCACGTCTGCAGACTATCCTCCACTTTCCATATACCATAAAGTGAGTTTTCTTAGAAACTAAATTGAAAAACTGCCCTTTTTCCCAGCTGTTTGTCCTTGCTTCTTAAGGAAAAAGTACCTGAAAGTTGCAGAAATAATGACTAAGAGAGGTTTTTTTTCCCCCACAGAATTTAAAACCAGAAGGCACAATTAGACTACCTCATCCAGCTTGTAAAAAAAGACCCTTCATCCCATTTAAGTTTCTGACCACATTTTAACTTCTTAATGGTTCTGATGTTATTAGGCTAATTATGAATACATTACACCCCTAAGTCTTACTTGTTAGGTGGCAAATAAAGTCTAACTCCATCATGGTGGAGTCTCACTTCCTAATAAAGTCCAGCAAGCTAGGGAATGCAAATAAAATGCTTTCATGTGAAAATTATTTCCAAAGTGATCCAAGTTATATTTATTCCCTCTTAGTCTGGCTTCTGGAATTTTAAATAATAGAAAGCCATCATTATCTAACTTGTATCTGCAAATTTGGCAAATGTAATAAAGCAGTATTGCCCATTTTGCCCCTGGTTCTGGTATTATTCAGGCTGGGGTAAAAGGAGAGAAGAGCAAGTCTACAGGGCAGAAATGAAGGGCTGCCAGCTGGATATGGCAGGGGGAAAGGCATCCCAGCCCCAGTATTCCCAGGAGCTCTCCCAGCCAAGGGCTAACCAGGTCCAATCCTGTCTAGTCTTCAAGAGCAGACATGTTCCAGACACTATTATGTGTTTTCTGGCCCATGCCTTGTTTGGCTGAAAAGCATTCATTTAGTACATCTCTTTACTAGTCCTGATCCAGCGGGAATGGGAAATCAGGCAATTCAAACACTGTAGGGCAAACCGTGGCACAGGGCCACCATGTTGGGGCTGTTGTGAAAACACTCCGCTCCAGGGAAATGTTGAGGGAAGCACGAGCAACGCGACCTCACCATCTTTTGGACACATCTGGCTGTCACGTACAACATGCTCCCGTCAGTGAGGCATCTGCTCCATGAACTCCTGTGGAAGAACGAGGGACCATATTCATCCTCCTCCCCACCACAATCCCACGTGGGAAGGAAGCCATCCGTCCCCTTCCCCAACTCCGTTGCGTGGTGACAGGCCATGCATTTCGCCTTACTGAAACCATATGTGCTTCATGGTCTCTCAATCATTCCCTTTTTAATGAGGACATGGGCTGGCAGTTCCCCTTAGGTGCCTTTCAAAAGCTTTGGCTGCAGCTGGAGAGCCCGCTCTAGACTTTGCTGCGCTTCAAACTGGGCTCTCAATGACATAATTACAGGCCTATATCAAAATGTTATATTTAAATGATCTTATTCTTCATCAGCAAAGGATATTCCTAACCAAAACAAATTCTTCTCTATCATTTATTGTATTTAAGATAATTTAATGGGTTTCTATTCATGCTGGAAGGCAGCAAATGAATAAATTCCTTAGCACTTTATTTAAATATTTTAGAACAAATCTTGAAAGATGTTTTCATTTAGCTGAAAGCAGCTTAATAGCAGGTTTTTTTCTCTACCACAATAAAAAAGTATGGGTTTTTTTTTATTGCACTTGTTAAAATAAATGGCATTTTTAATAAAGACTGTCCCCATAACAACATATATGATTTGATCACATTATGAAATAAATGTCATGTGAGATTATACATTTCAAAGTAGACAGTTTATGCTCTTTTAGTTATTAAATTCAATCAGTTTTACTACTTTTTTTTTTTTCCTGAAGGCAGGTATGGTTTTGATTAAAATGTGACCCCAAAAGCAGAATAATTTTAAGTGAGAGTGTATTTTCATTTTTTTAAGGTTTATCTGCCTTCCCATAGGAACCTAAAAGAAAAAAAAATGTGTGGCTTTCAGTGGCAGAACTAAAATTTGTTTTCCTTTGACTGACATTTTTCTTCCCAGGAAGAACATGCTACAACACTGTGCTGTGTGGAAAAGTTAAACCTAACTATCTAGATGTTATGTTTTCAGTCCATAAAATGGTTTTGATGATACCAGTAGAGCCTCCTAGTACTCATCTCCCTTGCAGGGAAGGAAACTATGTTCCACAGTGAAGCAAACTGTTGGTTGCGCAGTGGTGACACGACTTACAAGATGTTTTGATTCCCTCCAGGAACTAGTCAAGCAACTATCAGATGTGAGGACAGGAATGAAGGGGATTGACCAGTGGCAGAAGTGACTCGTGAGGGCTGCATCCATAGCTTGTTACAGGATGTCATTTTCTCTGTAGGCACTGGATTGAGCTGTAACGGATGGCAATGCTCTCTTACCATTTCTGATTCTCCACCTCCTGCCCATCAATCCCCTCCCAGGTATCTCTGTTTGATGAGGGACTGGCTTTAAGCACCCCAAAGCTCACAAGCTTTGGACACAGTCCTTCCTCAGGAAGTCTCCCATTCAGGTGTCTTTCTAAAGCCCTCCATCCATTTCAGACACTTCAACTACACAACCCTCCTGTTTAAACAAATGAAACTCCTGTTAAAAATCACTGACAACATGGGCGTTGGCTTAATAAAGAAATTACTTTTAATCTAAACATTACCATCTGTCAGGCCCTGAAAAGGAAAAACAAGAAAAAATGTGCAGTGATGCACAGCCATGGAGTAACGTCTGAAAGCACATCCCAGCTCTCACCAAGCATGAACGCTGAATATTAAACAAACACCTGAAGCTACATGTGCCACCACCTAAAACTATCACTTCATTTTCTGTTACGTGCTGTGACTTAAGGAAAACATTGCAGGCATCGCCATCTGTGTCGCTTTTAATTATCAATAGGAAGCGCACGCACAATATTTCACAACTCATTCAGAAAAGAGAAAGCTGCCACCAGGGCAGAGCGTATGTCTGAGGAGCTCTTCTTATGCCAAGGGTCAGGCCCACACATGGTCACCAGCAAGGGTGGCAGTAGGTGACAGGCTGCATTACAGGCACAGCCTCTCCTTTGACAGTTAAAAGCAGAGGCTCCTCCTTTGAAATCTGCACCTGCCCCTGGCTGGCGAGGATGATGGTTATTAACACCCTAGATTAGGTGTTGGCTTATTCTCAGCTGCAGAAAGCAGAGCCATCACCCTGCACTTACTGAGGATAAAAAGGGGAGGCTGCATATTGGGATGCAGAGCCAAAGTCTCCTAATTAGCAAACACAAAGAATGGAGAAAGAGGAGCTTTATGGAGGAAGAAGAGCTTTTTGCAATACTCCCAGGAATTCTACTGAAGTGAAGCTTCTGATCACTGACTCGGGCATGGAAGTTGGATGAATCAAAATGGTGGGAAGCGGTAGCCTTTCCCATTATTCCTAACAGCTCTGAGCAGATAACAAGGCTGAGAGTAAATGGTTTCACTAACAGCTGAGCTTAAATACAGCCTGCTCTGTGGTTGCTGTACCTTCCAATACTCCCGTGCCCTGTCACCCCCTTCCCCAAAGTACCCTTGGATCTTCTCCATGTTATTCCCCGGTCTCACCTCCTGCTGACATGTCCATCTGACATAGGCTGGCTGAGGAGCCACAGCCCAGCTGAGGAGCCACAGCCCAGCTGCCCACCCTGTCCCACAGCCGAGGGACAGCTGTGGCAGGATGGAAGGGGTTGAAAACCAGGCAGAAATAGCCCCATTACCATAGGTAACCAAGGGCAACTGTGAATAAATCCAGAGTGAATAGCATTAGGTGTGATGTTTTACAGATACTTATCTGATCTCCTAATATCCTGTTAAATCTCTCTGGAAATACTCAGTAAACCCTACTGTTATGCACTGGAAGTGACAGTCTCCTGCAATTAAAGATGTCTGGAACTGGCACTGTGCTCCTCTGCACAAACAATCCAAACTCCAAGTAAACAAATAAAAAAAAATAAAATTGCTTCCTCAGAAGCAGCTGGGCGCAGCTGGAAAAAGGAGGCTCAGGAAACCCAAGCAGGAACGAGTGCCCCAGACTCGCTCCTCTCTACAGTTCCTGCCCTGTTGTACATCCTCTGTTTTCTGGGGCAAACTCTCACCTGCTTGTCCCTCATGGAGGGTTTGCACTGACCAACCCTGAGCCGATAAGAAAAGGCAAAAAAAATGTACCTTTACTTACCAGCATCTTTCCTCTGCTTGTGAGGGTTGTCCGCTGTGTGGGTGATGGTATGAATAAAGCCAATTAAAATCAAACTCCAGAAGTCAATCAAATTTTTCACCCTCCATGCCTTTGTTGTGAGTGAATGCTGCATGTTCTCCTCAAGTTACCTCCCTAAGCAATAATCCCATTTACTTTTTGACCTCTGTAAATTAAAACAAGTTCGGAGCTCTCTTGGTTCAGAGCTGTGACTCCATTTACTTGTGAAATTGTTTATTCAAGCAATTCCCACTCTGTAGCATCAAAGTTTGTTGTTAATAGTTGCAGTCTATTAATCTACACGATGAATATAACAAAGCTTGTGGAAGAATCCCAAATGGACAAGCATGATAAGAGATGGGAGAAAGAGGCTGGCAAAGCTCCAGGTACGTATTTTTGTGCCTGACCTCTTTAATTACTTGAACACTAAATTGACTGGTAGATGAGCTTTAGAGCTACTCCAGCAGCTAACAAGGACTTTCATTTCTGTAAAAAAGATGCAGTTTAATTTTTATTCCACAGTACGGAGGTACATTCATCCAGTACATTCCACCATGGTGCAAAAGGGAAATTAGTTTAAAACAGAAAGAGGAACTCCATAGCACAGCAAATACATATGAATATCTCTTGAAAATCTCCCTGTCAGAGAAATAGCATGTTGCCAACAAGACATTAGAGGCTGTATTGTCACCTCAGGGTCTCAGAGGTAGGTAAGTAAGGATGAGGAGTCTGGAATGCATCAAAGTATAGAATCATAGAGTCATAGAATCATAGTCATAGAATCATTCAGGTTGGAAAAGACCCTTGGGATCATCGAGTCCAACCATCAACCCCACTCTACAAAGTTTTCCCCTACACCCTATCCCCCAACACCACATCTAAACCACTCTTAAACACCTTCAGGGATGGTGATTCAACCACCTCCCTGGGCAGCCTATTCCAGTGTCTGACCACTCTTTCTGTGAAAAATTCTTTCCTACTGTTCAGACAAAACCTACCCTGTTTCAGCCTGAAGCCATGCCCTCTCATTCTATCATTAATTACCTGTGAGAAGAGACCAAGCACCAACCTCTCTACAATGTCCTTTCAAGTAGTTGTAGAGAGTGATGAGGTCTCCTCTCAGTCTCCTCTTCCTTTAACTAAACAGTCTCAGCTCCTTCAATCGCTCTTCATAAGATTTATTCTCCAGGCCCTTCACCAGCTTCGTTGTTCTCCTCTGCACTCACTCCAGCACCTTGATATCTCTCTTGTCTTGAGGTGCCCAGAACTGAACACAATACTCGAGGCATGGCCTCACCAGTGCTGAGTACAGGGGGACGATCACCTCCCTGCTTTGGCTAATCACACTAAATGTAACTCTGCTGCTGAAATCGGCATCAAACTGGAGAGATTCCAACTTCTGGGACTTTCCCAAAGTAGCTGGGAATTTGTCTTTCCTCTGCCAACCCACCAAGAGCCTGTCTTCACTACACCTAGGTATATTAATTCACTGAGACTTTCCGAAATTCCTCAAAGATTTTCACCAAACACCTGTAATTCCCCTCACCCTGAGATTTGAAACTGGATGGTGGAAAAAGATAGTTTTCCAGCTGCAACCTGTCTCAAAGCATGATGCCAATACAAAATCATCCACTAGCTTTTGTGTTATGTCCCTCATATCAAAAGCAGTGAAATTTGTTTCTCCAGAAATTCACATTCATGAAGCAAAAAATTAGCAGATCACACTGTGATATTATCTTGCACTTAAGAATTGAAAAGACCTTGGAAGTGTGAATTAAATCTCATAAAGTGCAAAAATTTATCGTTATCATGCACATTTACTGAAGAAATAAGTTCAAATGACTGAAATAACATTACTCCATTAAATGATGAGAATATCACAGGAATTTATAAAGCAGAGGTCTCTCCTGAAATCAGCAAAAACTACCTAGTTCAACATTACTGGTTTGCATTAGGAACTTAGTTTTAATTGATGCTCCTTAGTTTTTTGACTACGAAGTAGAGAGTGGTTACTGACCTTCCGGGCTGATCTGGCAAAATAATTCTTTACTGAAGTTCTGTCACTCCAGAAAGCATCAAAACCTGAGCCTGAAATATCACCCTTCAACCTGAGATACACAAGAAATCTCTACTGCTGATGAGAGATCCGCAAAATGGATTAGAAAGAATTTTGCCTTTGGTTTGATGTTCAAATTAGATTACTAATTCACAAAGTCCTTTTACTGTTTAATAAATTCAGATGAAAAGGAAAGATACAAATTCTCACAGTTCTCTTGCTACTTAATACATTCAGATGAAAAGGAAAGATAGAGGATAATCAACACATGCATTAATTTATGCAGATCTTTCCCTAGCTTCATGTTTTAAAATGTCTTTTTAGATAAAAGGCCAATAATACTCAGCATTTTTCATCTTCAAAGTGCTTTGAAAATATTAACTAGTGAATCGGCATAGCATGCCCATCAGGTCCATAAAGATTAGTATCCCTATTTTAAAGAGCAATTCCAGGCAGAAAGGTTGTGGGATTTCCTTGCTAACCAAAAGGTAACGCCAAGGATAGGTGCTAATTAGCAAATTCATAACTTGCAGTGCAGCACTCAGATTATAGCCCATGCTTTAAGTCATTCAGTGAGTGTGATGTGTGTGTTAAGTCTCAATAACGCCATACTCCTTGGAGTTTAAAAGATGTGGAAAATGGCCATCTTGTAGAAAAGTAGTGCATGTGGGGAAGGGATGTTTGCTTCAGTGGTGAGCCATTTTGTTCTGGAGCAACGCTGTGAGATAAGAGAAACCTTCACAGAGTGGAAGAGATCCGTAGGTATTACACTAAATCAAACTATAAGGGCTGGTCTACCATCAGCTCCACCAGAGCTCTCCAAGATGCAGGCAGACCCCCACTCAGGCATGGAGTAGGGGGATATGTTCTCATGGGGACGAGGTCCAGAAAGGGGAATCATGCATTGCCCTGAAAATAAGGCTCCAGCAGCAAACCCAGATGAAATCCTCAATCTGCTCTGCAAGCATCTTGCACTGCACCAAACTTCACCCCACTTCTCCCTTCAAACCATTCCAAAGCAGGCAATGGAAATGAAAAGAAGAGCCAAACGCGAGCAGGAGGGTGAGTGAGGTGAGAGCAGAGCTGATAAGCAGATTCAGATTTTCTGATTAGCGCCAAGGGTTACATGAACAGATGCTTATCTCTCACAGAAAGCATAAACACATTGCAGAGAGGAGTTTCTGCAGTTTATTTAGAAAGGAAGAGCACTTGCTAGCTCTCCTAATGACAGTTTGCTCCCATCACCATGGTTCAATCTACACAACACTGCTGGAAATACTTTCACTATGAGCAGCTTCAGCACTTCTGCTTTTAAGTTCATTATATCCTTCATGTTCATTATTTTCTTTCTGTAATATAAAGGCACTTTCATGCATGATCTGCAGATCATCAGCAATGAAACGGAGAGACAGGGGTGCACTAAGATGGATGCACATTAGATTCATCTTGACTGCTCAGGACAGGGAGTGTGAGAACAGGGAATATCCTATAGAAAGACAAGACAACAAAGAAATGCAAGAACCAGCCAATGTGAAAATCGTAATGACAGATGGATTTATGGGAGGATATAGAGAAATCTTCTTTTTTTTTTGTCCTTCCTTTTCTCTTCTAAGTCAGCATGGACTTTAAACGCAGACACACAGGGGAAAGTGCAGGCATCTACGTGAAAAAAGCCAAACTGAAATTATTTTCAGTCTGTAAGTGGGTCATGTGCAGCACCAGATCTTGCTGTAATATCAGTGTATCGAAGGCTCTGAGAATTCATCCAGTGCCTGGGGTCTGGTTTTTCTTAGATATAGGGTGGTGGTGTGGGTTTTTGTGGGGAGTGCCCCCTGGCAGAAAGAGATGTGTAATGGCATCTTCTCCAGTCATTCATAACAAGGCGCGGTTATGCAAGGTTGTGCACTGCTGTGCTGGCACCGTGACGGGCTCTGGGCCAAGAGGTGAAATGCCAGAGAGATATTCTAGCCCAAGGCCTTTAAGACAAAAATCAAGAGTGAGAAAGAAGAGTTCGCAAAAGTTCAGCCTGCAGTAGAACGATGGTTTGGTTTGCCCTTCCCTACAGCATCAAAAGTCACGGTTGTGCCTTCACTTTCAAAGCCTTTTGAAACTCTCAGGAGACCTCCAAAAGTGGTTTGGCTGCTGGAGTGCTGAAACCACTGCTGATGGCTTTGATCACGAGACAGCCCCGTCTCATGGCTTCCTGGTGGAGGAGCTTCCTCCTTCTGCCTGTTGTGCCACATCCCACAAGCAGATTGCAAAACCTCTGGAGCAACAGCAGCTATTTCATTAGGTATCTTCTCAGTGTCTAGCACACCAGGATCCTGGAAAAAGGGTAGGACCCTCTTCTGGCTGTAGCTACGCTTGATTAACAGCTATCACACCTCATCACCACACAGACAAGCGTTTACAACTCCTGATGCTGATTTGCCCCCCAATCCCTCTGACAGGCACCAAATCCAAGCAACGCAATTTTTGAAAGAGTTCAACTCTAAACCAAAGGCTGAATGTCACATCTCAGCGCTATCTATAATTATAACTATTCATTGCTACATCTCCAAGACCAAAATGCTAGTCTGTTGTAAAGAAAACAGGCCCACCCCCAAGCATTTAAATGCTTTGTAAACACCGTGCCTAGCTTGCAACACACTTTATCAAAGGTTTAGGCTATCAAAAGAAGACTGTGTGCTCCATGAGAAAAGTAATATCCGTTTTAGCTTTCAAATATTTTGGCTTTTTTATTAAAAATATGTACAACAAAAGCCTTACACTGTTGTCATATACAAAAGAGATAACAAATGGCATATACAAAGCAGATAACAAATGCTAAGAAGTGGAAATCTGTCAGCTACTAATATCAAAAGGCTACACGGAGAATGAAAGGCAAAAAAGTTTTTCCCTGAACCCTGTTTATATTTTGAGCAAACCAGAACGAGCCCACTGTAGCTATGGTCCCTCCATTCACCGAGTATTTGTCACTTGGACCACCATCTGAGTTATCACCAAATTTAAAAAGCCTTGTCTAAAGGAACAAAGGCATATTAAAAACATGATTTGCTTATTTAAGAAATAACACCCTGGACTACTGAGAGAGAGGGAGTGCATTAAGAAAACCCAGTTTAGTATTTTACTGAGCCTTATGTTTTCCAAGTATTATGCAAGGAGACAGTCATTCCCACAGTACCATGCAAGAGAGAAGTATTATCTCAGCTCTAGGCCTGGGAAAAAAGACATGAGAGCCACCACAATGTTGATGAAAGAGTCATCTCCAGCCCCAAAATGATAACATGGGAGACCCTCAGCCCCACGCTGAGCAAATAAGCAACAACCTGCAGCACGACTGCAAAAAAATAGTACCCTGAGAGACATGATCAGCAGTGGGTGAAAGCTGGGAGCCACAGAGCAGCAAAAGCTGCAGCTCCCTCCCTCCTCCGCTCAGTCCCCAAGTCTGAATCCAACCAAAGCTGAGAGCTGCCAAATGCAGAGAGGCAAAGCCTGGTGGCTTCTCAGCACCTCACCTCACTAGAAGGCATTTCCTGGCTTCCCCAAGTTTCTTTTCAAATTTGTAAGCTCAAATTTGAGAAAGAAACGCAGGGGCTGGTACAGCAACTTTGAATAGTTCACTGATTTCTGTGCTGGAAAATCCTACACGCCCATTGTCAGATGACATTAGACTGATCAGCTTCTGACTCCAGTCATATGCTCTCCTACATACAAAGGCAGAAATGCCTGTCTCTTGTAGCTCCAGATCCACAGAAAACCAGAAACCTCCACAAATTGTGATAATTGATGACTCTGGGGAATTGAATTAATCTTACAATGTAATAGCAGAAAGCTTTGGGTTTATTTGGGGTAAATAAAAAATAATCTGAATCTGAGACTAGTGCTTTAATTTCTAGTAACAAAAATAATAACACATAAAAACCCCAGAGATTCGCTTTTACTTAGTGTTCAGGTAGGGTTGAAAAGTAATATATTATTACCTCTTCACCCCAGGTTTAAACCAACACGTAGTTTAAGTCTCTAGTTTTCTAAATGCGGTGGCGTTCATGTAGAGTCGAAGTACACTCACTGCTTGCCATGTAGAGCAAAGCACAAGAAGTGGAAAATCACAGCAGCTGTAGGCGAGGCTGAGGTTACCCTGTCGTTGCCCCAGCCTGGGCAGGCAGGAGCAAGGGGGTTATACCCAAGAAGAGATGCTGTAGCTCAAAGAGAGCAATAGGCGGGCTGCGGAAATCAGAGAAATAGGTTATGAACAAAGACAATGATTCTCTGTAGCCTTAAAACTACATAGTAGTTCCCAATAACTAGAAATTTAGTAGCAGGAGCTTGCTTGAATTTTTTTTTAATAATTTTTTTTTTAACCTACTACAAACAAAGTAGCACTTGGGTTATTTCATTTACCACCTTACAAACATTGTAAGGTTTAAATGCTTTCCTCCTAAGGCACTGGTACTGAGAAAAAACTTCTCCCTTTGTCCAGCTCAGTGAATCATATGCATTAACACCCTTCTGAAAACGGCAGCAGAGTCTCTGCTCGAGGCGAGAAGAGCCACTGGAAAATACATGAAGAAGCTGGTTGTGTCTGTGCTGGGTGAGAGGCCAGGCCTGGGGAGGACAATTCCCTCCTGTCACTGGCACAACTTCAGAAGTTGTGTTGTTGACAAAGGAAGAGGCATCGCTTTAGTTTTCTGATCCCATAAATGCTCTCCTCCTGTGCCCAGATACTCGCTCTGCAGCATGCAGATAGTCAGTGGATTTTCCTGCCGCTCCTTTGGGCCTTTTCTGGACTGACTCTCCCTGTTACACTCTTCTTGCCTCCCTCTTCACAGGGCAATGTTATCCACAGTTTCCATCACTGTCCACCAACTGGTCCCTGCATCTACAGACCTCAACCAAAGAATTCATAGCCACAAACCTGCCTTTTTTTCTTCACTCATCAGGCCTGAGTTGCCTTTGTAAAATGGTGTCTTGTGTCTGCAGGCACTACTTTCTTCACTCATCAACCTCACAGCTATAACAAGTTGTTCCACATGCAGCACAATTAACAAATCCTCATTTTCAGCAGTTTAGATCTTATACCCTTCACCTGCCTCCCAACACAGTACTTCTTTTCAAGCCCTCTACAACAGTCTGGGTTCATCCTTTATCCACTCACTACAACGTCCTGATAGCTTCCCCCCACCTCCCTCAACCCCCTTCCCTATTATGAAAAGATGCACACAACGTATTTTTTTTAGCCTCAGTTCATAGCAATGCTGGAATTGGAGCTTGATATTACCCTGCTTTTCTCATTGAAAACATGTGATGAAGCCACAAACAACCAGAGGTCATCAGGCCTCCATGAAAATGATTTCCTACTTTTGGTTAAGCTCTACTCCTATGTAAAGGACTTATGTTTTCACACCTCCTTTAAAAGCTAAATTACTTTTGACAACTTATGCTTCTGTTTTGGTAGGGACAAGATTGATGTCTGCTGTTTTACATCACTATTAGTGATGATTTGTAGGCCTATAAAGATAGCAAATGAAATGACGTTTGTTGTTTTTTTCCCCTAAACTGATATTAAACTTTTCTCCTTTAGACCTTTTGGACTGGCTTGCATATGACAGCATTTCATTTGTATTCCAGCCAAACGTCACGCTATCTAGTGTCATATCAGGTAGAACAAAGTTAGACAAGAAGTCAGACAAAGTCAGAAAGCACAGAAAAATAGAGGCGTTTAGGATTTTTAACCAGCAGGCAACATTTCCACTGGCAATGACTTCAAGGTTAAAAAGATGTCACTTGATTAACAGAGCATTTGTGTATGTCACAGCTGCTGTGAAAACACCTACCACTGCAGCCAGGCATTGGAAAGCTCCCAGCAGAAACGTTTATTGACGGAGGAGACTTGACTTGACAGGAGATCTGGCTATTTCACCGGCTTCCCCGTTTCTGCTGGGAAAGTTCAGAGCATTCAGATAAATTTCTATACATTTGGTTAGAGATGAATAAGCTTGTTCAACTTGTTAAACCACTGGAAGGGGAAGTACACAACAAAATGTCCTCCCATGCAAGCAAATATGATCTCTATGGGCAGAAAAGAGGAAAGGATAGTAAAGTTGGAGAAATTCAAACTAGAAGCATGGGCCATTGCATTTAGGATCCAAATATTTGGCATTTACAGAATAATAATTGACCTGTGGATAGGACAGTATTCAGAAATATAGAATGGTTGTCTACAAAAGGCAGTTACAGACTAATAAATCAGTGCTCAGAGTTAGTGAAATGAAATATAGAAGCTTACGGTTAAGGGAACTATTACACATTAAACAGTTTTAAAAATCATTATTTGCCACCTCCTACCCCCAACAAAGGTACATTCTACATTAGGTATCTGTCATCCTTTATCAATAATGTTAAGTTCATTTAGTGACACTGCAGCCACATAGCTCCAGCAACTAAAGATTACAGTGTCCTTTGTTACCATGAGCATCCCAGTATCCACCATTACATTGCGGGAAGATTCATCTCATCTCCCAGGGCACCCAGGGGGAACTTGAACACATACCCACTGTGTTCACACATGAGCCACCCTCTCCCAAGCTGCTTACTGCAGTCAAACTTGACTCCTGGTGATGGCTACTTCTCTCTCTCTAGTACCATTTTAATTATGTGTCTCCTTTTTAGGTCTGTTGGCTCCCACACTCAGCCAAACAGCTGGGTAACTTTGGCTAGTATCCAGAAATAACATAAGTTGTTTTTAACCTCTTGATACAAAGGCATTTTACATCATTCCCCCACATGACCTCTGTACACAAGAGCCTGCTACTAAAATTAGCCAGCATATGCAAACCACCAGCATCCTAAGGTGGGTGTCCAGAGGTGCTTGGCCATGGCCTGGTCCTGAGTAGCACTTGGGCAGTATCATAGACCAGCAAGTTATTCTCAGTGTCTCTGTACCAAACACATCCCAATACAGCACTGGAAACAACACCACCCCTGAGAGCCCCCCGGTGCATTTTAATGGTGTTTGAGTTTTGGTTCTTCACCAGTTTAACATCCAAGCCGCCTTCTAGGGTAAGACAATCACATCTCATGTCTCCAGCGGTATTGCACCACATTCTGCCCACAGCTCCACTAGGGCAATGGGACCAAGCTGCCCACCACAGGCAGGGCTGCTGCAGGAGTGAAATGGAGGGTTTGAAGCAGAGGTGTGAATTTCACCCTTTAAGAGCTTGGTCATGATTGAGAAGTAGAAGCTGCCAATGTTAAATTACTCCTCTTCGTCCCACAGCAGCAACATCTGCCCCCGAGTTCTCAAGCACAGCTGTGTCTGAGCTGTGGTCAGCTTGGAATTTGCTGATGAAAGGACTTGGAGACCAAAAGTTTGACTACTTTTTCTGACTTTCTGGCTCTCAAATGAAGATATTACTGCTTTTTACAAACCCTACTACTTTCCTTTGAAAAATCAGGACACTTCTACTTAAGAGGTTAAATGAGGACGTGGAAACAGACTCTCAAATGTTGACTTACGTAACTTCTCAAATAAATGTATGTGGTGCAGCACGCATCAGTTGGCTAAAGGATACAGGTGCACTGCCACTTTCAGCAAAAGTATTATTAAGTACCCAGCAACGCAGAGTGGGCTGGTCATCTTCAACTGCAGGGTCACGAAAAGCATGAGCAGTTATTTGCTTGCATGAGCAACTCTGTCAGCAAATGGTTATTCAGAGTGGAGCAACCTGGCCCATATCCCACTCTCTTGGAGGCTGCATTCCCCATTTTAGCCACCAGGACACTAAATCTGGAAAAACTACACTCATTTGAACCTGCCTGCTTGACAGGCCCTCAAATATTTGTGTTGATTCAGTAATTCAAGAGATACACTGATAATCACATAGCTAAATATCAGTTGGCCTTCATTTTTTTTCTCATTCAGAGAGGACAGAATGAAAAATCATTAGTTTACTTTTGGCTTCAATACAAAACGGTGCATTCTCCAAGGCAGCAACCATCCGTTCCATCAGTGCTCACAGAGCACTTACAGCAGCGAGGTCCTGGTCCAGGACTGGGGTTGCTAAGCAATATGGAAATACAAATAATAAACGAGTAACAGCCACCTGCAAAAGATTACACGCTGAATTGTACCTTACCATGAAAGCTTATGTTTCAAACTTCATCTTGCCTGGACACAAATTTGCCGAAATTAAATTTAAAAAGAAGGAATGATTTCTGTACAGAACATTTTGAGATATGTAAACACTTCCTTTTCTATTACTGTGATTCACTTTAGGGTTTGCTTTTTCTGTAAGGCATTTAAAGCACGCAGCTCTGTGGAATACAATGGCTGGTTTACTTATTACAGCACAGACTCGAAACTGCGTATATATATTTTTCTGTCAACGCATATTTGTGATTCCCATATTTAAAAAGTGACTGCTATTCTGTGTACAAATGTGTTGTTAGCATGACTGATGTCAAAACAGCGTTTGCACTCCACATTGGAGGAGATTAAAAGCTGCTCTTAAGAAATCCTCTTTACAATGCAAACATACCATACTAGGAAATCTCACAGAAGAAACTTCCTCTCAAGACTGCCTCAGATTCGTCATGTCTCCTCTCGGTCTGAGCAATGCGGTTGCTACCGTGCATCTCTTAAGAAGGCAGATTCCTTCTCTGTAGGCTTTTGTTTGTAACCCATTGGAAAGGTTCCCGTTGACTTTAATGGGCATGCAGTGCTGCTCTCACCACATCCCACGACAAGGGTCAGGCAGAGCTGTGGTTGAATTGCACAGAACATGCAGAGATTAGAAATTGCAACAAGAGCTGTCAGATTTGGATTTAGACTAAGTCATTGTCAGATTTAGATTAAGTCATTGTAATTTGATCCAGGTAGCCACAAAGACAAGACACTTTTAAATTTAGGTTTGTGTTGCCCTAGCACCTGTGAACAAGCACAGGTATGTGATTATGTATAATAAGAAACTACTCACAAACAAAACTAATTCGGGGTCATCCTGGTTTCAGGTGAAACGGTGGAAAAAGTTAAAAAAAAAATCCCTTTTTCCCAGTAGGATCCCGATACACAATTCACTCTAACCCTGGGCATCCACCTCGTCCATTCTGGCTCTTACCACATGCCAGGAGCCACAGTAACCCTCCAAGTGTGCACTTCCGCAACAAAGTCCTGAAGTAGTTTGACTTTTACTGGCTTGCAGAGAAGAGGTTTAAGATTGCACTTGCTGTAGACCAAATGGTCTCATACAGAAACAGTTATAAAAAACTACAGCTTGCTAAGCTGCAGCAATTTAATTGCAAATCTGAACCTCTGTCACCAAAAGATTATCCTGCCTAGGGATAAAGTCTATTCTCAACTTCTGTACACCAGTGAGGTAGTCTTACCCTGCACCCAAAACAAAGAAAAAAAGGTAATTTGTGCAATTGTTTTTTTGTTGCTGGTTTTTTTTTGNTTCTCCCTGGCTCAGAGGTAGGAGGCTGATTTCAGAAGGTGGACAAGTATGTGCAAATCCAGAAGTAGCAGCACCTGTGGAAAACTATGTTTTGGATTCTGGAGAAATGAAGCAAGTCAAGGCGGTGCTGAGGCAGCAGAGAAAATTATGCTAATTCAAACTACAAGGGAGGTGCCATGTTACACAGTTGGATGTGAAGCCTTATATTCATTTTTCATGAACACACTCCCTGTAACTTGCTTACTTGGGAGATTTCACTCCGCATTATTACTTAAGCTCACAATCACTCATGCTTCAAGATTAATCTGCACAATAAACACAACAATGACAAACAGAATCAGGTGCATCAGGGAGAAACATGGATATTTGTGGGTTGAGGTTTTTTTCAGAAATATTACACATGCAGCTTGAGAGTTGGAAAGTTTCAAACGAATCTTGCCAAAAGTCCTCAAGATAAGTACTACAGAGACAGCAAATACAGATGAGTGTGACACTGTACTATCAGCTCACCTGAGCAATTCGTCTTTAACAAATACATAAATAAAAACTATGGTGATGTTCAGCCTGGTATTGTAGCAGAATCCAGGGAAAGTACACATATGATATCCCAAGAAAGCATATCCATCAAAATATCAGTGCCCAAAACATCCAGGCTTCCCTTCTGTAAGCCACCCAAGAGCTTTGAAAATACAATTCCCATTAATTTTTGTCTTCCAGATGGCCTTCCACATCCGAGCCTCAAGTTTGTACTGACACATACCACACTTTCTTAAAGCCTTTGGATAGTCTCCTGATAAAAAGCATACAGTGTCACTTGACTTGTGAAGTAGAGGACTTGAGATTATGCCATCAGCACTTATTTCTGACTCTAGGCATGATGTTGAACAAGTCACCAGCTCCCTGACTCTGAGCATTATCAGTCATTTACTGTAAGGAAGACTACCTGCCGCACTGCAACAGTCTGAAGCTCCATTAAATCTTTACAAACGATTTTAGAATAGGTACAAATCTACATTTTTTACAAGCACTGGTTAAGCACAGGCCTTAGAGAAACCTACCAATGGCACCATACTGGAGGGTAACATCAGCAAACAACTATCAGATGGGAAGAAGAGATCCCTCAAGATGACTTTCAGAAGTGGCATAATGGAGGTGAGATTAAGCTTGACAGCCTAAATATAAATTCCTACAGACTGATAGGAAGTATGGTATACATTAGAAACTCAAAGGAAGGATAACAACCTCAGCAGAGCCATTGATTACTGCTGAATTATGAACGCTCAGCATGACAAAGCCATGAAAGCACAGAGGATATTTCTAGAGAAAGGCATTTCTAGAAAGATAATGTCACTGTATAACGTACTGTTACCACCACAGATAAAATTCAGTACAAAGCATCACTGATGAAGAAAGATCAGGCAAGTATAGAAGGAGCTGACTAGGATAAGAGCAGATGAATCAGTGAGGATATCTCCCCAGTGAAATTTAAAAGACAGTTCAGTCTAGCGGGTATGATCTCTCATGAACTTTTCAGAGACAGACAAAAGCCGCTAAAACTTGTCAGCAATGTTTGCTCAAGAACAAACAGACATGCATTGCTAGTGAGTTAATTCAAACTGGAAGCCAGGTGGGTGGGGGAGGGAAATAATCAAGTCCTGAAGAACAATTTTCTAGGGTTATTTACCTGTAGAAAGAGCAAAACAGGAAATGATGCACCAGCCTAACAACGGGCCTTTGACAGCATGGGTCCAGTAAATTCAATCCTGTGTGACAAAGTCCAAGAGCAGGTCCATATACTTTCACTACTACAGAATGATGAAACAGACGTTCTTGGAAAAGAAAGCTTTATGTCCAAAACTGAACAAGTTGCTCTCTTGTTGTATACATATTTCCGTTCCACAATAGACTGTAGTATTTACTTTAATTCACCCTAAATATCATCTTATTCCTCCATTAATTTAAGCCTTCCAAATTAAACTGACTTATCTGACACATTGATGCTCTTGTCTTTGATTTGACCTGCAGCAATGCAATTCAAGCTACATCTGGAATCATTACTTCACTGTTTATTCCCTCTTTCAAGGGAAAAAATACATATATATTATGATGTATGACTTTCTGAGTCGATAAAGTACTTGTGCTCGATTTAATACATCCTTCTCTGGCTTTCAGTGTAATAACACACCCAGTACCCATAGTGCTCAAGACAGCACTCACATTTTCCACCATCTTCTTTTACACAGAAAATTCATTTGTATCCTTCTAAAGGCCAAATAACTCCAGATGAATTTAAGGACACAAGAAAGAGATTGGCACATAGCTTACAGCACTGGGAGACAGCTAGGGTTTAGCAACAACAGGATTTTCTGTCCTGAGCTCAGACTCCACTAACCAGCACCAAGGGATTCAAGGCTCTGCAAGGATGTAGGTCATGCCAGAGGGGACACACAAAGTCCTGCAGAAGCCTGGAGGCAATCAAAAGCGGTGATGCAGCTGAGCATCACCACAGGCAGTGAAAAGGGACTTCCCCTGACACTGGAAATAGCAGGGAAGAACCATCTATTCATCTTCCATGTCTCTGACAAGAAGGGATGACTTGGTTATAAAACCTTTAAAATGCACTTCTCAAAAGAGGTCACTTGTTACTATAATTTTGCTGAAGTATTTAATAAAGAGAAAACCTGTGAATAACAAATATGAATTCCTTTAATCATACTGTATCTGATTCTTCCAGAAATTACATTTGGAGTACCTGATAGTACAAATAGGTAATTCTGATATGCAGAGAAGAGGTAATACTGGCCAACAAGACATCCTTCTGCTAAAAAAGCTCCACTAAAGTTAATTTACCAGACCAGAAAAGAGTTTAATTTTTAGCTAGCAACAAAAGATCCCCAACTTTTGCAGAACTCCTTGTATATTCCTTGTTCAAGGATGCAGGTTTACCAAGGAGTGGGCTAAGAGGAACTTCTCACAAAATACCGGCTCAGGAGAAACCCACCCAAAAGTGATGGGTAAGCAAGGAGACCACGAGAGCAACTTCTGCACCACCCATAGCGCTGTATATCATCATTAAGCCCTTGCCCAGAACATTTAATAACACTGTAGCACTGGGATGGGATCATAAGAGAATCAACTGGTTTCTGCCCCCAGTATTACAACACACACTTGAACTGCTCTAAACTTACCCCTCCCATCATTAAGCTTCTAGTTTGTTAAAACCAACAGAGCTCCTCCCAGATCATATGGGAAAGGGACAACTTCGGTCACCCCTGGAGAGGAAGGAAATCAGGGTTATGCAGATCATTTCAAGTTATTTTTTTTTCTTGAGCTCATCAAATGAGGGTCATCATTTTAACCAGAACATTGCTGTCCTGTCCTTTATATGCAAATGAAACTTGGATGAACCAGGATGCGAGCTTTATGTTGGCAGAGATATTAATTTCAAACCAATAGGAAATAGAAAATATCAATAGGCATTTAAGAGTGAAACATTAATTACTTTTCAAAAGGTGCAGTACACAAATTTCCTGATACCTTTAGAAATAGAAATAAGCCAATAACATGATTTCATAAAATTTATAAATTAGCAAGTTAATTAACAGGGAGTCTTCACAGAGGTGATGAAGGAAATTTAGAAGAACCTTGTTTGACAGTATTTGAAATTCTCAAAGGAAGGGACTGCTTAAAAAAAGATTAATTACAAGTTTTTGCTTTACCTTGACAAAATTTCTGTTTACATATTTAAGCCAGGTTTGACCTTCAAAATTCTAGCAAAGAACAATTTTCATTAAACCATCTCAGTGGAGGAAGTTGGCAGTTCCTCATCTTGTCTCTGAGGCTAACTGAGAATATTAATTATTTAGCAGGGATGGTTAAAACAAAATATGTGTAAGTCCTATCCAAAGAAACCTTCAGTTCATCAAAACAGACATAGCAAGGGTTGATGCACAGCAAGCTCTTCACCTGTCAGGTCTGATTCCTTTCATAAAGCAAACTCCAGAATGAGAGAGACTCCAGAAAAAAAATGTTCTGCAAAAGATGCTGTCTCTCCCTAAGGACACCTTCCTTCAGCCTGAGCACATATAACAGCGTAGCGACAGCAGCTCTCCATCATTCTTTGGCAATGCACTGGTATCATCAACCAAGAAAAATCCATAACTATCCTGAAGATGGCACAAAATTTAACAATAGTAAAATGACTGTGGCTTCCTTTCCTTCTAAGTTTTATTATTTTGGTGTCCTCTTTTCTGTGAAATTCTGCTGACCCATCGCTCTTTGCAGCGTGGTTCAACACCATCGCCCACCTGCCTGGATGAGCTATGATTACATGAATGAGCAGTCTGGTAAGCAGGGAGAACATGCTCTGTCTCGTTGTTGGCACACGTATAGGACCAAGTCAAAGAGGAAAGCATATTACAGACAAATATTCCTTTTTAGAACAATACTTTCATGACTGAGCTATACTTAATGATACAGTAAGAAGAGAATTACACTGGGACATCAATTGATCAAGAATGAAACAAATATAATCTTTTTCTACAGAGCCAAATTAAGTTTGCTTCACAAAATGAAATTACAATTATTGTGTATGACATTCTAATGCAAAGTGACATGTGTCCTAAAACATGAGACTGTATCACATTTAGCAATATGTTATTTAAGAGAATATCAAGAACTCCTGCATAGAAAGTATTTCCATAAAACTAAAATGAATTTTGGTAGACATAAAGGAAAAATATTACAAACCCAAGTTGTGACCTAGAAAACATATGCTAATGGAAGACTGAAGACACCCACTCTATTGAGATGTCCATGAGGTGGAGAAATACTGAGGCAAGAAACTATTAAGAAAGACAAATCAAGAACCAAGAATTAGAAGTTAAGCCAGAAAAAATTCAAAGAGAAAAAAGGCACAAGTTGAGAAGCAAGGGTAGTTACCTACTGGAATAAACTACTAAAGGAAAAAATGGATGTAACTTTGATGCTTTTTCAAGACTGCTTGTTTTTCTAAGCAACATGCTGCTGTTTCTCTTCAAAGGAGCAACTGAGCAAAGTTTTCTGACGTGTTCTGCAGGGGACCACACCGTCCCATTGAATGACCCACCAGCAGACGCACCACAGCCTGCAGACTCTCCATCCACCTTTAGGCACGTAGTTTGACAGCTAAGAACATCCTTCTCAAGTACTGTACTTAGATCACAGAATTCTGAAATAGCTCTTTCTTTCCAAGATCAACAGGTGGTTGGTTTTCATACACTAAATGGAAAAATTGGAGTCCCAGAAGGCAATTCAAAGTCATAAATCAGTATGATCTGTCAAAGCGCCTAATGCTTGCCATTGGTCATCCGATGGAAATGACAATCCAAACTTAAGTATCATAATTAGGTGGGAATCTTCCAGGCCACTGAGCCTCTGAAAAAGTAGGGGATCCTGTCTTTTGAGAAATGAACATTTTTAAGAGATCTTACTTCTTTTGAGACCTTCATATAAAAGTAAATTTCTCTTTGCCACAATCTATGTTTTGGCACAATAAGGAAAAAAAAAAAAAAGGAAAAAAAAAAGAGAAAAAAAGAGAAAATGCTGCTATATGAAGACCCTGAACTGCAAAGTCTGCCTTACAGTGACAGCAGCCCTACCACATCTCCTAAGGAAACGTTCTAGCTTTGTGTCACTTATCTCCAAGAATAACACGCAGGTATTTCACTTCAGAACCCTGCTGACAACTTGCAAGGCAGGAATTGTGAAACGCTTTCATCTCCTTTACCTTTAAGGCAAGCGCAGAAGATTGCCTCCCCCTTGCAGAAAGAACAGAAATGAAGACCAGGAGAACAGGCAGGGCTGGCTAACAGCAGGAAAATTATCAATTTGTGGATTTACATGGCGTAGACAGATTTATACAGAACAACAGTACATTACATCTGTAAACACACAGCTGTGCAACTGCACTAGATGGAGGTCCCTGGGCTGCAGAAGAAAACGCTGATTATTCTACTTGTTAAAGGTTAAATTCTTGGCACGTAAGAGCGATTGGACTTTTTTTAATTAATAAAACTTCTCACTGATTGAAACCTTAAATGCCAGTCAAACTGCTTAAGATCTTGTTATTTGGCTACTGACTTTATCTAAATTGCACGTGTTAATTCTCTGTGGGAAGGTGAAAAGGCCTATATGACCCCTCCACAACCTGTTCCTTGGCTCCCTAAACCATCAGAGATAGGTCCCTCCCACACATTTGGCTGCTGCCAAATGGTTCTCAGTTACTTTTTTAAGCTTAGGAAAGCCAGAGGGGAAGCTACACATATTTACTAATGTGGCAATAAACAACTTTTGATGGCCAAGTTGCCTTTAGGGGATTATCACTAAAGAAAAGACACCCTCTAGGTTGTCCTACCCTACCCAGTACAGTGGTTCCTTGCACTGTGCTCCAAAGGAGAAGTGATGTTACACTACCACCTTCACCCCTGCTTAGCCCCAGATTTAACACCCTCAGTTGCGTATTCCTGCAAGGAAATACACTGAAAATGCAGAACTTGCACAGTGTACATTGGTCCCAGAAGGATGAAAGTGTCCTTGCAACCATAAAGAAACCAGCAACGCAAGAGAAAAAATGTAAAATGACACTTTCAGGAGTTTTTGCTTTTCATAATCTGAGACTCTCCAAGAAATGGAAACAGAACATTAACTTGGGAGACAGGTGTTTTGCCCTGTCCGCCTCCAATCCTACTTATTTTCAGAATTATTCTTTAAAGGCATCTCCACAAATCCTGCAGAGGACTCTATACGAAAAGGGAAGACCGCGGCATGTTTGCCTCACAAATGCAAAATGCCCAAATGAACTATTTTCAAGTATCAGTGGGCTGATATTCCAACTTAAACATGGAGAAAGATGTCTCCCATTAAGCTTCTATTCTGCTAATACAAGAAAAATGGAAAACACATGAAAATATACTATTTTTTTAAAAAAACTAAACTACAATTCAGTAAAATTCACATAAATATTCAGGAAGACTTTAAAGATACATTTGAGCACGAAAGAAATAATATGAAACTCTCCCATGTAAACTTCTTCATTCATCTGAGTCTCATGTGGAAAAGGCTGGTACCAGTGTGATAGAGTGCTATCGAGACACATTCCCTCTACTGCTGTCCCAGCACATCTTTCACGTTCAGGAGGGTGAACACCAAAGAGTGCTCACAACCAATTCTTCTGATAATCAGCCAGTCCCATGAAACCTCTCTCTTTCTCCACTCCAAAAGCATGAAAGCTCCTTCTAACTCTAAAGGACACACAAGAAACAAGAGGCATCATTTCTTATCTTGTATTTCACAGGACTTCTAGCAATTGTTATACAGCAATAAAAGCTGCCACCCCCCAGCCTCCCCCTCTCTTGGGTATTCAGTAAATTTCCCGTGACTGCAAATCACTAAAGACTAAACTTTCATATTAAAGTAGGTAGTCCAATGCACTAAATATATATACTAATAAAGAGTTCAGTTCTGTTAAGGTTTTACTATCAATAAACAAGGAACATAAAGTTGCTATTCTGCTAAGTGTGAAGGAAATAATTTCCTTCATAGAAAGATGTCTTCTAGTCAGAAGGCATCACAGGAAAAAAAATCCTTCAAGCTCAGCTTCTTACTTTCCTCCCAGACTCACTTTCACCTCTGTTATGATCCAGACATAATGCAACTTGTCTGATGTCATAATTGAGGTATTTTCCTCTTCATGGCAAACAAATGATATCACAACCACAGGACTGTGATTTCACTGCAGGACTGAATGAGCGGCTGCCCGATGCACAGAATGAAAGTTATTGTTCAAACATAAACGGCTGAAATAATTGCAAAAGTAAAGCAAATAAATAGCCAAGTAAATTAATTTCATTTTGAATCACTGTTTCTTTTTCCAAGTCCCACTGATTCTCTTTTCCCATTTAGGAAGCCTGAGGGGATGAAAAAGTGTCCAAGATGGTGAAATTAAAAATTAGCTACTGAGCATGAAACATGCAATGATTGCACTTCATAACATTTTTATTGCCTCAGTGTTGTATGAATCACTTCACAGTTCCACACTGTTATGATGAAAAAAATGACACCAATAAAGTCTAAGCAATTGACGTTATGACTTCATCAATCCGAGACTAAAGGCATGCACAGAATGACAAATATTTTAAAGAATACGGAGAAAACTACCACCTCATTCTGAAATAGTACAAGTTCCATCTTTGTATCTTTCTGGAGAGTGGCCTTTCTCACACTGAAAGATGGAAGGTAGAAATAATCCTCAGTACAGCTCCGTGTGATACAACCTTGCTTTCCCTTTCAGAAATTGGCAAAAATTGGGTTTCTCAAGAGTTACGAATGCAGCTGACACAGTGAGGCTACAGATGTTAGCCTCATACAAGAGGCTACATAAAAGGAACATACAAGATGTTCCTAATTCAAAACATTCTTGCTCCTTTGAGGTTTCACATCAAGACAGTTGTATTTTAACAATAACTTGCACTTAACTTCATTTTTTTTAAAAGCCTACAGATGCGGGAAATACGAAGTTGAAATATCTTTACAATTTCACTAAATCCAAAATAGTTCAATTTACTGCTACTTAAAACTTCCAAGAGGACAACAACCAATGCTTAAGACAACAAAGCAGCAGCATCATCATCTATCAGATGCAGCATCAAATGTACGGTGCTAAGTAGCGACTTCCCGCAGGGAGATCGTTCCTTCTTTTGACAGTCATGCTCAATAGCTAACCAAACGCAAGCCTAAATTCCTTCTACGAATAGCTTAACTTTGACATGACTAAATAAGTGGTTTAGTGTGGCTGTATTAAAAAAAATAAAAAAAAAGTATATAAAAAAATCTCATCTCTATAAAGCACTGCTAAATGTAACAGCAGAACCTAAAATATTATTTTTTTCTCTCTAGCAAATACTAGCTTTCTTTAATTGAGTGGCTAGGCATCTTGACTAAGGTATTAAAATCTCTAGTAGGATTCTTCCCTTTAATATAAAAGCTCATTTCCGTTATAAAATCATTAATAGAAAATAAAGCCCTTTTTGTGTTCTCTAATCTTGCCTCCTTGCGAGTGTGCCAGAGGCACTTTAATATGGATCAGGTCTTGAATATCACAAATTACAGTAGCGGCGTGTGGCAACAAAGGATTGGATTATTCCTGTAACAGTAATACCTGCTTCCTTTGATTTAAAAAATAAATAAATAAATAAAAAGAAGTAAATAGCATGCATTGATCTTTCAGGACAAAAAGTCATGTCCTCTTAAATTTGTTTTTCTGATACTTAAAATCCAGGTTTACCGTATGGAGTAATGGCACAGCACACACCTTAGAATGATGAACGAGGAGTATGACAGGATGTAATAAAACCCACATCATTTTATGTCAGAATTCTCTCCTGTTTCACGTGATGTACAGGTATGAAGCTCAGCCAGAGCACGAAAAAGTTAGTTAGGTGCTATTTCTGCACAACATTTCCTATGGTAGATTCATGGCAGACGCACTAGGAACAAAGCAAAACTGTGTACAGGGAGGCACAATTACGGAAGAATTAATGTAGCAACAAGAACAGCACTGGCCATAAATGCAGTATAACAAAGTGAAATGAAATTCACGGGTAATTTATCCATCAGCATTTCAAAGCAGAAAAGCGCACCCCATTAAACTGCGCATTTTTCCTTGGGTAATGCCAGAACAGAGGACAACTGCAGCCTATTTCCCTACTTGGAACAGACACACCGGGAAAAACTTTGTATAAACAGTCTTTGTGCAGGTTCATGGGGAGGCTTTTTATATATATTATTTATACACACCTGATATCCATTGCAGAGCCCTCTGCACATTGTCATACAACTACAGCACTTAAAACTGGCGTATTATTAGCAAAAACTTATTTTCAGAAATTCAAAGATTTAGCCCAAGTTACAATAAAATAAAGAGGTATCTTTAACATGTCCTATACCTTTACCGTAACCCAAAAGGCTTCAGGTGACACTCACATTAAATGTCAGTTGCCCAGTCCAAAGGACCCAGCATTAGTACCCTGCACAACGCTACACTGCAAAGGGAAGAGAACGTTTTTGTACCAGTCAAATCCTCCTGCTGAACTTTGCTACAAACTGGAGCTGGGCTGAGGGAAACTCCGAAAGTAATGAAGACTTCTGAGACACCATCCTCAAAGAGGCTGTACAAATGCTTCAGCAACACACAGCAGTAACATCAGATGAGACAAGTCTGTCAAGTAAAAGTCTTAGAAAAATGACACTGGCTTTGTGGAAAGACTTGGAAACTCTGATTTTTGAGGCCAGGCTGCAGTCCTAACTCTAATTAAATTCTAATCTACTTTTCCCAGGTTTCATAAAATGCTGTCTCAAATAGACTTACCTTCTCAGAAGTGCAGCATGATCTTCTCATTAAAGAGTCTGTTACAATGAAAACACATTAATACTAAAGCCATAAATGACTCTGGAAATTACAGACATTCTCCCCCAAACCAGTGGATTGCCTTAAAATCCCTCCAAAAAAATCGTATATTCACAACTTGCTGTTTAAGTGTTTCTTCAATGTTATCTCTATTTTGTTCTTTAATTAATAAAAGGATACACGCACTGACATTATAAACACTAATTTGCTATTTAGCATCCCAAATTAGGAAGCATAAACATTTATGCACTTCATTAAGCACTACCTAAGAATACTTTGAGATTAAGAGAAGACAAGCTAGGCTGTTAAACACAATTTCAGAATACACATAAGCTACTGCAAAAAAATCCCAAACCACTCCTCTATTTCCATCCCTTGCCATGAATTCTCCTTGGCTCCATTCTACTGGCACCAGCCATTATGAAATGAACCTTGGGAATTATCAAAATTCTTCATGAAAATAGGTTTACGGCTATTTCCTCACCCATTTGTGCAACCACAAGTGACAGTTCAAGGGAAGGACTTAAAATGAGGAGATAAATGCAGCGAAAGTGGGATGTACTTATTTGGCAGGAGGATTGGCACAAGCCAACCACAAGTGGTGTCCAGTGTAGGGCAACAAAGATGATTAAGGGATCTCCCTTATGAGCAAAGGCTGGAAGAGGTGGGACTCTCTAGCCTGGAGAAGAGAAGGCTCAGGGGAGACCTTATTAATGCTTGTAAGTATCTGAAGGGTGGGTTGAAGAAGATGGAGCTGGACTCTTTTCAGTGGTTCCCAGCAACAGAACGAGGGGCAACGGGCACAAGCTGGAACATAGGAAGTTCCACTCAAATATGAGGAGAAACTTCTTCATGGTGAGGGTGACAGTTGGGTGCTACAGGCTGCCCAGGGAGGGTTTGGAGTCCCCTTCCCTGGAGACCTTCAAGCCCTGCCTGGATGCAGTCCTGAGTGATGTGCTCCGGGCAATCCTGCTTTAGCAGGGGAGTTGGACTAGATGATCTCTAGAGGTCCCTTCCAACTCTGACAATTCTGTGATTCCATGGAATTGCGCTTTAGAAAGTATAAAACAAATACTTATATTCTAAATTAAATCATCATTTAAGCACAGGTAGGGTACAGGAAGAGAGAATGTGGTGTTTCTCTCCATCTCTTCTAAAATAGGCACTACAGTTCGGGCTCACCTCCTCTCCCTTCCATTCGCCCCAGCCTTTTAAAGAATCCTTGCTTTGCTCCTTTCATATTATCTCCACACACAGGACACTGAAACGGGTTTAACATCAGGCTACACCAGTGCTTCAGGAAGACGGTAAGAAACAGTAAGTCTTTCAAAACTACAGGAAGCAGAACTTCAGTGGCAGAAAAGGAACAAACACCGATACTCAGGAACAGCCACCCTGAAAGGCAGATAATCACATCTGTGTGCATAAAACAAATGGAAGGTGAACTAAGATCACTAATGTAGCAAACATTCAAAATTGGTCAGCCCAGGCCTCTACAAACCTTATTCTCAAAATTCATCAAGAAACAAGACTTCGGGCTCTTTTCTTTCACTTACAGACAATCAGGTCTAATTCAATTCTCCCCACAACAAATCGTTCCTTATAACTTCGCATCGCAAATCTAACTTCAACGTAGACCATTATTTTCATCTTGGAATTAAACTGTGCTAGAAGTATCCACTGTTAAATTACGGACTCAGATGAAATGGTACTAAATTTTCTATTACACATAATCTTACCATAGTGTTCCAATCTTTAAATTGATTGAAAATACAAATACACTAAAAAGATAGTGTTTCAAGAACAGTAAGATGAACATACTGAAGAGCTTTATACCATGATCAGAAATCTGAAAAGCGCCTTGGTGCCTGTAAAAATTATTTTTAATTTTATGTTGATTTTTTTTTTTTAATAAATTAATTATCATGATTTTACAACTTACAGCTCTTTGTTCTTTGTTGTTTGGGTGGGTTATTTTAAACTATGACAGCAACGGTGATCCAACTACAAGACAATAAGTGAAAAAGAAGCATTCTTTGGGTGTTTTTGACCAAATATATTGTTCGAGATCAAAACAAAGGTTTATAAAAACAAAATTTCAGTTCAGAAAAATCACTTTGTAAAATACAATAAACCTCTTTTCAATAGCAAAGTGGATTTTGTACAGTTCTTCCCTCTAAGCAGATGTTTAATACAGCCTAGATCCACTAACTCCAGTAAAACAAAACATAGGCAAAATGGGTTGGTGTTCCCAGAATTACAACCTATATACAGAACGGCAGATAACATACTGCAACTCATTGCAAAAAACCTTTGAAAATCCACTATTTCATTGTGAGTGGACTTACAATATATCTTACATTATTTAAAAGCAGGTTACACCACAGAAAGGCTTTTAACAGAACCGCTCAAAAACCAAATCAGTTATAGGAGGAGAGTGACGCTTCAAGTCAGCTTTCTCCCACTAGCAAAAACACCACACAAATAAAATAAAAAACCAACACTTAAGTAAAACACTAAGACTTTATTAAAAATCCAAAATTTATTGCAAAATATTGTACTTTGCACTTTCCCTCCTTTCTTCATTTTTACATGATTTATTGATATCCATGATTTTTTCACAGATGTACTTGTTGACTTTGGAGAGTCTCTGTGCAATTTCAGTTTCATCCACAGTTTCTTGTGCTATTCTATCATACAAACATTCTGGGGAGAAAAAAAAAAAAGAAAAAAGAAAAGAGCCATTAGTATATATTCTTAGAAAAGAATATAGCCCTATGTTGGGCTTAGTACTCAAGAGACAGCACTGAGTAAGCACTGTGTATATATTTGTTGCAAGACAACAGAAGCTTTCATTGACCCACTGGCTATCTTATTAAAGACAAGATTTTTTCAGCAGGCTTCAATCTTTGGCACGGCCAACTTCCAGTTATGCTGTGACTACATTAATAGGTTTCCTATATAGAAACAAGGCTAATTCCAAACTTCTGTAGTGTCAGTCTTGCCTGCTTAACTCTTGTATTTGTCTGTATCTCCACAGCAGATTTAGAATCTTTTCCCAGGTGAATGGTCTCACTAGAACTGCTGTTACCTACAGTTCCCTGTGAGTCCCTCCTACCATCACACCTTCAAGACAGTGAGTGATAATGGTTAGGAAGAGAAGCAGTAACTAGTAGGAGAAGACTTTAACCAATCTATTTTAGTTTTTAAATCTGTTCAAACATAAATTAATGCCTGTATCTTTATCAGACACTCTGGTCCTGGGTGTATTTCACTTTTAGTAGTAGATGATTCAGGTAGAGAGCCATCTTCTTGCACGTTTGCACAATGCGCTTTGTGAACTTCATTGGAATAAAAAAAAGTAAGCAATGGTAATAAATGCAAAAGCAACAAGGGCAATGAAAGTTGAGACAATTCTGCTCCAGAGTCAGAAGCTTGGGGCCTGCATCCTTCAGAGGTTACTGACATCAGAGGTGATGCAACACACCCAACTCCCTAGTGACAGGTAGGTTTGGTTTTTTTTTTTTAATATTCATAACCAGAACCAATGTATTTTGTTGGGTAGTCTTCCTAGATTGATTAAACAAATTCTGTTCTGCTTTGCCTAGTAATCTATTCCAGTAGCCGTTTATTGCTTCATACACAGAAAGCCATAGAGATTATCACTTAATTAACATGGTTTATAACATTTCTAATGCGTCATATTAAAAAGTTATGAAAATTAAGTACTATGCATGCTTTTTAGTTCATTTTGAAACCTCTCAGAAGTTTTATAAAAGGTTATTTTACATTAACAAGGTTTATAACAGTGCTCATGCATCATACTTTTTATAATTTCTTTATTACATACTACACAGTAGGGATTTTTAAGAAGCTAGAGATATCAGACACATTAAGAGCTAATGCTGTCGTTCAAAAATCTATTTTAAATAAGTTAGTCCTGTCAACAGAATGATGAGAACATCTAAAACAATGTGAATTTTACTTTGTAAGATGTACTGAATGCAAAATAAATAAAATTAATCAGCAGGCAGCCTGACAGCCAAAATGCTGATCATCAGTAAACTACAATTTGAAATACAACACCTAAGGAGAGGCACATACTGACAACCTGAAGAAACCCAGTATGTTTGTAGGACATAAACTTGTACTACAATAAACTCAAGGAATACTCCCAGGCTGTGGCAGATACACCTAGTAAGGTGAACTTCCAGTTAAATACTGGCTGTGTTATCAGTTTAGCCACGATGTCAAGTTAAGGAAAGAATCATTTGACAGAACTCATTCATCAGCTGTGATTCTTAAAGTCAGTGTGACCCACGACCATCACAGTTTTATCGCTTCCATTCCTATGAAGGGCTGCAGAAATACTAGTGTAGTCATCACAGAAGGATACCGGCTGAGGGGCTCCAAAGAATGACTTGGGGGGTTCTGCTTCTTCATCTTTTGGCTTTAGAGAAGAATACAGATACCCCTTCATACTTCTGCCTGGACCAAAAACTCAAGTAGACCCTCAAAGACTAACAAGGAGCTTTATTTCCACCTGTGATGCCTGATCCAAGTCCCTGGCCACATAAAGTCTAACTTCCTCACTTATCACCATTTATCCACTTGCTACTAATTTGTTTTGTTTTATTTTCTTCTCCATCTCTCCATAACTTCCTATGTGATTACTCCCAGCTTTCCAGGAAACATTGCTGGCATGATGGGGCAAGACCTGCTAACATTGACACAAATGCAAAGGACAAAAGAACAACATGGAAAATCTTGGTTATGTGCTACCCGGTAACCACTGATACAGGAGGTCTGTCTGCTTCCACCTGAAACACTGGCCATGCAGTTTAAATGGTTCAAGAAAAGATCATACAGTCTTTAGTCTAACAAAAAGGCAGTCAAAGACATGGTGAAATAAACACTGGAAAGAGGAACATGGAAAACCAGGGTGTGGAACAGTAGAATTCAATTGAGAGTTGAGGCTGGAAACAAAAGTATGACAGAAAACACAGAAAAGGAAACAGGGAAGAGCCGAATTGCTAGAAAGCATAAAGGTACATAAGAAAAGAAAAGGAAGGGTCCCATCTGTCTCTCACCATGTACCCACTGGAGAGGACTCCCGAACTCATGGTAGTCAAAACAAGGGGAGTTAAGAAGAAATCTATCATTTAAATGGCTCAAGACTGACCCTGACTGAAGCAGAAAAGGAAATTCTCACACAGGCTACCTTGCCAGCAGTGCTGAGGAGCAACAGCCTCCAGCAGGGAAACTAGAAAGCTCTTTGCAACGGGCCAGCAAAAAACAACCCCTTTTTAACTGTGTGTTTGGTAAGTGTGCACCTGGGTAACCAATCCTGTTTCCCATTAGGAGCTGACAAGGGTATCCATGGCCACAGAATGGATTCCTTATATGGCCAGCACATCATTACTACATGTCTTAGGATTGCACCAAAAGGTCCCAGCCATAACTAGAAAATCAGTATGGAACAGCTTGCACTTCCACATATATTCTTAAAACAGACTGGTGAAGCACACCATGTCTCTTACTCATTTCCTACAAACTAAGAAAGCTGACAGTATAAAGATCAGTTTCCAACTTTTCTCCACACAAATCAGACACACGCACACGCTCAAACAGGAATCACACTTCTTACTTCCAAACCATGCTACTTGTAAGGCAGATTACAACAGCTCTTAAAGAGTTCATAGTTACGACCACATAGCAACTAAGAACAGGAAATACAGAGTAATGAAGCTAAATCAAATAGTGAGATTTCTTTTAGCCCTACTGCGTTTTAGTATGGACACAAAACCTAAAAATCCATTTTCAGTATGTATTCTATGAGGAACCAACTCAGTTCTGAATTAAAAAAGAAGTCTGAAATACCAAGAAAGACAGAAATGAATGCAAAACACAAGCATGATGATACAAAGGGACTGAAATTCACTATTCATTGTACATAAAGGAGGTGGCCATCTCTCTCTCAAAGCACTACATACAGAGTCAGGCTTGAAGTTACTCAAAGTGTCGCTGCAATATTTCCTGCCAGATAGGTCAGCGATTTACACTTCCTGTTCAAATTCCAGTTCAAGTGCAACAATTACTATTTCCATTTTCTCCACTTAGAAGGGTAACACTATTCTTTCTCACCTTTGAAGGAATGCGTATTTTTATAGTCGCAGCTATAATGGTTTCTGTGCCTCATGCCAGAGTTGGTTACGTTCTGGACGGAAGAATGTGGTAAAGCTACACTCAGGCTTGTTAAAAGGCATATATGCATTTTTAAAAAGGACTATGTTATAAATGAATTCCAGAACAATGTGTTGTTCTCCAGGCTCAGTGTCCTGTCCTGCAAGTGGTTCAAAGTGATAATCTTCTTGAACCTTACTGAAGTACGACTCTTCAGCGGTGAAGGCCTGCACTGCGCACAGCTATTGCAATGCGGTTTATTTTTCCTGAATGGGTATGCGCTTCACAACGCAATAGCAATCTGAATTACAGTTTTTAATCAGTTAATTTTATGTGAGCTGAAAAGAAGCATCTTTCAACTCAATGATTAATAGTTAAACTCCAAAGCAGGAAGCAAAAGTTTTCAAATAACCTACCTCTGACAATGCTTAATTTGTGAGGTGAGAGAGGTGGCTTGGGAACGGCATCTTTCTTTTTTTTGGTTGCAACTCCTGTGACACTTCTGTTCTTGAGAACATCTGCTCCCCAAATCATAACCGCTAGATTTTTTGTATATTTTGAATCTCCTTGTGTTACTTGCAGCTGGTGCCATTTCTCCTCATCTACCCAAATTCCACTGCCAAGATGGACCTAGAAGGTAGTAATAATAACAACTTATCTATGGTATGTAGCACACAACAGTATCCAAGTGCTGTAGGAACATTAATATTAGGTACTATAATAACAGTAATTAGGGCTGAACAAATCCACTTTGCCTAATTCTGAAACTTTGTGGGTCAGGGAGTTCAAGTCAACCTCTTACATAATGTAGTTCCTTTTTGTTTTCAATTCTTCTTACTCTCTACTTTTTCACCCCCACAAAGCCTATCCACCTAAAAGACTATATTCAGGAACAGAGATAGAAGAAGGAAAACAGCAAACAAATTCAGTATTATAAAGGTATGCACAGCATATAAACCAAGCAGTTGCACCAGCTTAATTGGGGTGTAAGATGAAATACTGTCTTCAGCGTGAAAGCTTCCCTTTGGCCAAAACAGATTTTACTGAAAGCATATTTTGGAGGCACTAAAGAGCGAAATACTTTCTCAGTTGTATCCTGTACCTGTTGGTAAAATTCAGCCTGGTTGTTTGAAGTAACTAAAGGGAGAAGGAATTGAGAGCTATAATTTCAATATAAGGCAAGAGAGTTTGGAAGTTTCATAAACTTCCCATTCTATAATGAAGTTTGCCTTTCATGTACGATCAGTCTATCCAGGAGAATACTGTTTTGCGGTAAAGCAATGACCCATTTCTGCAACATCATAAACTTTCCATTACGCAGACAACGGGGAGCAGAGAGATTTCACTGAAGTAGTAAAGTAGAATATTATGGGTACAGCAAAATGCAGTGTGAAGCCATTGTAGAGTCTCCAAAAGTAAGATGCTCAAGACTAGTTGTGCTTATTTGTCTTGCTCATTGACTACACTGCCTTGACGCCCCCAAAGCTACCCTATACCTCTACCCCAAACTTCCCAGTGCTCCAGACTTCAGATGAATGCAGGATGAAAATCTGAGTACCATCCTTAGGCTGGTACTATGTATGTCTGAGCTGACACTTCCGATGGATGCCACCAAGCAACAGCAAGGAAAACAACTCCACTAGAAGTTAGCATGGGTCTGACATGAGTGCAACCAGGATGCAAATGCTGGCCCTGTGTAGAAACACAGAAAACACTTTGTACCTTGTCTGTCTATGCTCCTAATTCCTGGAGCACAGTGCAGGCACCTGAACTGCCTCTGCACACACAAAAACTTTACCCACATGGAGATGAACTTCATTCGCTTGGACTCGCACTTGCTCATCATCCATGACCAGCTCACGCGTGACCCAGCTATTCTAACTACTCCTAAGGGCTCTGCAAAGGAAGAAGACAATTCTGTAAAAGCGCAAAATACCAAAACTATGTATCAATTGGGTTGTTACATCCAAAATTTAGATTTCATAAAATCTGATCAAATGGATGTTCTTTCTATAACACTAAAACTGTCAAAAAACCTAACTGTCTCCTCACAATTAAAAAAAAATCCCATGAACAGAACTCTATGGCAAAACTATATTAGGAGACTGTTTGCCCTAACTATTTTTTCTTCTAGCTTTTCATGGTTTTACTCCTTTCAGGTGGTTTTACATAAACTGTGCCTGCTACCCATACAGAGCTGAACAGTATCACGTAAATCCCATCAAATGCTATGAAAATTGGACAAAGCTACTGTAAAATTTTATATACCTGTAATTTTACTGCTTGTATTCAACCAAAATGCATTTTTCCTTTAAATGGAAATCTGCCTTAATTATTAATGAGGGCTATAACCCGAAGAAATTTTTTGTTACAACAGCATCCTTCAAGAGCAACTAGTTGTTTAAAAATATAAATAGAAAAATATGAATGGCTTGGCTACCAGCTACCTTACAAAAAAAAAAAAAAAA
>VXBW01004385.1:71213-95552 GCA_013400375.1 Thinocorus orbignyianus
AAAAAAAAAAAAGTTTAACTTCCTCAAAGTATATAACCATGAAGAAAGCTACCCTTCCTGCAGAATTCTCTACATTAAAGGGACTCTAAGAAGTTTTTCACAAGCCCACATGGCATTTAGATCTTGTAATGGATGCAAATGAAACCAGTAATAAGAACATGAACACCCCTTTTTTCCTTCCTTCCGTTTTGTTGAGCCTCTTCATAATTGCTTCTAAAAAAAAAAAATCACACTCTTCTGGTACTCTGACTGAAATTGTTTTACAAAACATGTAGAGAGTGAGCAGTATGGGCTCAGAAAACAATCATGTTACAGTTATAATTCAGTTATTTCTGTTTTGATCTTGAAAAGGTTATCTGTAAAAATGAGTATAAGTTACTTAGAAAATAGTTAAGATTAGGAATGTTATGACATGCCAAATTTTGGATGTCTGTATTACATTAGTTGCACAGAGTGCTGCATTTGATCAAAAATCTGATTCTGCTCTGCCAAAATCTGTGCTAAAGATTGTTTAGTCTCTTAAGCTACTACATTATTCATTAGCTTGAAGTTATTTAAAAGAAAACAAGTTACAGCAAATATTTTCTCTATTTACATTTCAGACAGATCATCTCTTCTTTGAAACTTGCTTTAATAAACGAAGCATGTATCACTGGTATGAAACACCTATGGTAAGAGCAACTATGTGACAGACAGCCACAGACACAGAAATCTTATGTCTCCCTTTTTCTATTTCTAGCACTGTTACGGTAAGGAATTTAATCTGTCCATGTCTCAGTTTACCAATCTGTAAAACAGGCTTGGTACCGTTTCCTATTACTCCCAAAGCTACGGGAAGTTTACTCTGCTCCAGATTCAGAAGCCATTTCCTTCTTGCTGGAAGAGCTGCCCCATGGGCCAGACCCTTGGCTTGATGTAAACCATGAGAACTTTCTCCCCAATTTCAGCAATTGCTGGATCAACCTTCAAGCACAACACAACAGAAACCACAGCAGATTCAAAGCAATGCTCACGACTGTAACTGTGCTATCATGTGCAATATATCTAAAATATATCTCAGAAGATGGAGTCTTTTTTCTTTCTTTCTTTCTTATTTTTTTAAGTTCTTTTTTTCTTTAAATGAATGCCATAGGCTCTTTTTCAGTAACTCTGTTCTCCCTCTGGAGAGGAGAGATTTATCTGCTTTGGAAGAATCCGACTAAGATCAAATCTGATGCACAAAGGGCAAGATTTCTAAAAAAGTATTTCAACTACTCTAGCAGTGCATGTCAGTAAGTATTGAAAAAAAGGCAAAGAAAATTTGAAAAAACCACCTTCCAGCACTGTAAATACGTTATTAGCTCACATTTCTGGAATCTGAGCTGGCTGAAGCCCCAGTAAATAGGTAAACTTAAAGACCAAAATCACAAAAAGGAAATTAAAGAGACATTAATAGCTGTGAAGACAGAGAAAGCTTCAGCAACAGAAGTGCCAAGGAGCTGGCAGATGAAATAAAGGTGCAAGAAAAGCTGCAAATACTAAAGGATGTGCCCTCTCCCACAAACCTTAAGTGGAAAAAAAAGAAGGTAAACCAAACTGTCACAGTAATATATGCTACGTTTTCATTGCGCAAATATACAGAAAATTTAAAAGAAAATATGGTAAGTATGTTAAATATATTAGGCAAGAAAAGCTATCTGAACCAAATATTTGTCAAACTGCCACAATTACACTATTTTTCTCATACATCTTGTCCTCAACAATTATGTTGAATTCAGCTTCAAGAATGACAGACACTTGTGGAGTCAATCTTGTAACACAGATTGAAAATGTAATGTTTTGTGCTATTCCATCAGTAATTCCACTGTATGCCAAAGCTGAAATGGACATTTCCTCCTAAAAGACTCTCAGCTTGTGGTACCAAATGCATACATATCTTAAGAAACAGAAGCTGCACAGGTAATTTAGAAGGATATAGTTTTTTAAAAGAAATACAATGTTCATTTAATGATAATGGCAGCAGCTATAGAAGCAGGCCTTGTTAGATGAGCCGACAATGTGTTAAACATGCTGAAGTCTGAAAAGCTATCAGTCAGGTTCAGAAAATCTGTAGCTGGATGGTATTTCACCGACTTTATAAAAGTATCTGCAAAGTAGCACTGCATCAGCTCAATTCAGTGGCAACACCATTACTGGATTCAAGGGAGCCAATTTTCATTCCAGGGTTCGTAATTACCTACTTGACTCCAATTCAACCAAAACATGAAGGCTCTTCTGCAATATGACTACAGCACATTATAACATTAAAGACCTTTTAGGGAAAACTATTTCTTTTAAACAGACTAATGTAACTATAATGTGGGTTCCTGACTTTGGTCTATATTCGGCGGTTTGTCAGGAACTGAAGACTACGTCAATGTGCTTGTGCACACATATTTAATAATCATATTTCTTGTGTTGCACAGCATCCAATGTTCTCGTCACTGAGGATAATTGTCTACATTGTTCATATTTTTATAATTTCATAGTTACCCTCAGCATAACAGTATGCCTTTATAAAAGCTGAGGAAGTTTGTAGAAGTTGTTACCATGCAAAACCCCCAAGATCATGAAAACTCCACAAGAAAATCACCTGATGGAAATTTACAAATTAGTCATGTTATATTTAATTTAAAATACCTTTCCATTCTCAAGAATGTACTTGTCCATTACTGGAACAGGGGCAGGATAGTACGTTGATGTATTTGCTTCCTCATTGAAGGTCCTCTGTACCTCAGGTTCAGGCTCAATTATTTCTGGTTTTACTTCATCAAGCTCAACGGCAGGTCCTAGACAGTTAAGAAAAGAGAGGTGTCTGCTATCCCAGAGAACATGAAATCAATCACTTCTCATCACCCATGGTTAGCACAAAGTAACACATTAGTTATGTTCGGTTTAAAGTTAGAGTCTATAACCAAAATCCTACTTCTGAATACCGATAAATCAAAGCAGGATAAGTAACTCTGCTTTATAAACATTAAAATGTTTAATTTAATTTTATTCTTAAAGCATATGGACAATTACAGGTATGGTAAGAATGCTTCAACGCACGCTACAAAAATTAGGTTAAAACGACATTGAAATTATAAACCAAAAGCAACAATAGTAACTCTTCAAATAAGAATTACTATATAGTTGCAGAGAAACCTATGTAATTTACTGTGATAATTACATAAATTATCCATATAGAATGACAGATTTTCTAGAAATTTGAAATCTTTTTAGATATAACAGAGATATATTAAGAATAGCATGGATCTACAGAAATACTATAAAAGGAAACAGGTTTAGGCTACTTATGCTAAAGTATCATGCATAAAAAGAGTATCCAAGGTTAAAAAAATGCACATAAATTAGAATTTTGATTGTCCAAATCCATCCAACACACTGATTTTTATTTTTAATGCAAACAACAAGAATTAAACACAGATTAAACAACAAAATACTACTAAGCATATGTTTGAGGCTTCAAAGGAGGATAATTATTTTGTCAGTCATCAACTGTTCTTTTCCAGATCAAATTTATAAAGCATTCCTAAAAAGACAGAAAAACAAAATAAAAGAATTGATGAAATGGATTTCACATTCCACTCATTGCAGCAGTTAGACCAGAAGTCTAGGAAGAGGCTAATGCCCCCAGCCTATCCTTGTCTCTTGGCTCATGAGAAGCTCCAGCAGTCACTGAAGTTCCAGGCAGGGATGGTCGTTTGTTAACACAGCAAGGCTGCCAACTCAGACCCTGGACACCACGGCAATCAGCCACTTCCAAGAACTATAAGGATAAACTCAATCACTTGTAAGAACTACTTTGCACCAGGATGGAGCTGAGAGCGCTTCAGCTCTCTGTAGCCCAACCTTGAGATCTTCAACAAATGACAGTTCAATAATCAGGTCACCGTCATGGTTCAGCATCTCCCCTCAGTGTTTGTGCACATAAACCCAGCCCTGAATTGATCTTACTCTGCGAGTCAAGCTGGCATCACAGCTTCTGTCTTGAGTCACGCATCTTAAACAGATCCTGTACCTGGAACAAGTAAAGTATTCATTCCTCCTCCTTTGTGATGCTTGATTTACTGATTATTATACAGTGATAGCAGCATTTCCTCCATTGTAGCATCTGACATTTATCCTATAGCTTACTCTCCACCTCCATAGCTACCTAAAAGTTCTCAGCTGATTGCCACTTGACATTCGGCAAAGAGAAGTCATCTTGGCAACTTGGATAATCCTATACTGCAATGCCACCAACTCCATGTTTTAAAAGCCATACGCATGGCACAGAGAAACCACTAAAACATACCATTTGCGTTACAGTTTCACAGTAATCTTAATCAGCACCTCTACTACCATGGATATACAAAGGTACGGTCAAGAAAAACTAAACTTCCTAAACTTGGAGAGTGCTAAACTGATTCAGATTGAAGGGAAGACCTGGCTTGATTAAACCACCCAAAGTCTACACACATCTCAGTGTGGGCACACCTAAACAAGCAGATGCAGTGATATAATTGCCAGCGTGAACTTAAGGAGTGATCTTCTAACAGTTACTTTAAGAACACGTTCTTCAACAAAGTGCTATTTTGAGTTTTCTTATACTTTGAAAGTAACAACCTTCCTCCTGGAAGAAAACATTTACCTGTTTAAACACTTTTACTAGTTGCTGTTTAGAAGTCTTTTACTGTTTTATTTATGGTCACATATTGAAACAGCTGGGATTTGGTTTCCAGAGTTCCCCAAGAAAAACAGCTGGTTGAAGTCCATGATAATGATAGTTCTAATAGTTCAGAAACCCCTCCATTGCAATTCATGCTTTACAGTTTGCTTAGAAGTCACCCAACTTTTAAAAGCCTTTAAAACTTTTATTGTCATCTTTTATATTCTACTAATTTTTCCTTCCCAAATCGAGGACGAGGTAGTCTTCACTAGCTACTAAACACAGTATTTTCAGCCCGGTGTGTTGTGAATCAGACATGCAACCTGCATCGTTGTCCTACTGTTAATGGGAGTTGTGTGCCCAACCTACCACACACTGCACTTGACAAGCTTCCCCTCTCTGCAGATCTCATACTATGCATCTTATTTTAAAAATGACGAATAAGACATACAAAAACACACGCCACTATCTAAAGCTTAACAATGATAGCACTTACGAAATAAGAATCATTAAAAAAAAAAAAAAGACAGTTCTTGAAAACTCAGAAAGGATGTTTGATTGCAAAATCGTTCTCCTGATTCTAGAGTTTCCCTAATAACTGAGAGGCAAGCAACTTCAAATGTAGGATGAAGCAGTAGAAGGCTTCCCTCCATCTCCTCTTCTCCTCAAAACCACATCTTGGGCTATGCATTACTCAAAAATTAGTAAGCCAAAATAAATTAACTGGTAAAGTGATCCATATATATTTGTAAGCAACAAGTAGTTCTTCCACATGGCCTACCACAATTTGAATGAAAACAAGAGCAGTTTGAGAAGAGGAAACATTATGTTTACGGTACTCCCTCTTTTTTAACATCAAAAAGTCAAACAAATCTAGAAAAGCTGAATAATTGTAATGCCTTACATGTGGTAAGACACAAACACCTTTTCATTCTCCCTATCCTGGTGTCAGTCCCAAGATGCTGTAAACTGGATCACTGAAATTAAACTGGGATTAAAAATAACCACTTGGGGGGCTGCGTGCGCATTGATGAATGAATGTGAATGAATGAATGAAGGTGAATATATTCTCCGGCTTCAGAGTAACATTAATTCATAGCAATACAACATGAAAATACAGTATTTACCAGGGACTGAACAGCGGTCTAACATTATCCCTGATAAAACTTCACTACTTCTGGTCATATACATCCATAGCAAACTGCACAGATCTTACCCTGGAGACAACTACTTTTTCAAAAGTTCTTGAAATTTTTATCTTTTGCAATCCAAGGACTGTTTAAAGTTAGCCCTACAGGGAAGAGTCAGAGATTTAATTCTCTAAATCACCTTACTCTCTATTGATAAAAACAGGACAAGTTCTTCTGTTGTACCTGAAAACACACTACAGATAAAACTACAAATTCTTGCAATTGCAGGGCTTCCTGATCCCAAAGCAGGGAAGGGAAAAGAGGCTTTGGCTGCACACATTCTTCAGGGTGCTCAGATGAGGGATACCATAACCTCTTCCACGACAGTCATCATGTTCACCCACTCCTTGGTCCCTAGAGCCCTGGTCAAATGCCTGCCTTCTCCAGGAAGGGATCTGTTGGGCAACAGCACATCAAAATCATAGAGAAGCTTCAATATATCCCCATGGATTTCACCACAGTCATTCGCCACGTCTGCTTTCAAGGCTCTTCTAAAACAAAGAGCAATTCAGTGTCACCATGTGAAAGATGAAGAACCTCATTCTTCCCACAAGAGCAGCTCAAGTTTAGAAGCGGAGATGAAGGCCTAGGTCTGAAACAGAATACATTGACTTCTTGCTTCTCACTGAAATCAACACATTGATGGGAAATTAGGAGACTGAATACTTGACTGAATGTTAGCTCAAGAGGCTGTTCTATATTTGATCTGCAAGTTTAAAATGGCAACAGGCACGCGTTTCCCACAGCTGCAATTCATCAGCACAAAACAGCTGTCATCTCATGCAAAGAAATCAGAAGTCTCTAAGGTGAAACAGAAATGCAATTAGTTTGCATTAAGTCCAGCCTGCTAGAAGTGCAGCATAACATAAATTACGTGTAATTTGAAACTCCAAGGTTTAAAAGATTGCTGCAACAACTGAAGATGAATTCAGGAGGTAATCTATTTTCTGAACAATTTTCACAGATTATTCACGTACCCAAACATATCTCATTTATAAGCTGGAAAAGTAAGGAAGACTAAGAAGTCTTTATATATCTGTTTCTTGATTAAAAGTAGCACTTTTTCATACTGTCATCAGGCTCCCTAATTTATAATTTGCCAAAGATGTCTCCCTTTCCAATCATTCGTAAATTTTGTACTGATCTTTCTAGAATCTGGTTGTTTCTCTACTGTGAACAAGGCTATAAGGAAAGGCAATAGAGTTATCAGCCATTAATATGCTGAGTCTTCCAGAACACGCACCCTGTGTAGGACACAGCCCACAGGGCCAAATTCTACCTTTGTCATCCATGAAAAGTTCCACACACGTAATAAGAACAAGGTAATTTTCTGGAAGTTACCTATGATTCATATTTGTCCAGGTATGTGTTTAAATTAAAAGAACTTCTCTTCAATGTAATCAAGATTTATTTTCAGTTGTAAAGCAGATGCCAGACTGATACAATGGAAATTCAAGTACTTAGAGAAGACTCAGCATTTTTTCCAAGAGGATTTGGGTTTTTTCTTTCTTTTTTTCTTTTTCTTCTAAGTTTTCTTGATTCGGCTCAAGTGAAAAATGCATCCCTTCTTAAAGTGAAAGAAAAGAGAGAGAATTCAGAAGCTGTCTTCATTTCATTGCTGGTCTCACCACTCAAACTGCTGTCAAGTCTACCAACTAAATTGGTATTTTACGCCGTTCAGCCCCATTGCCTACTAACATCTGGCTGGTGCTCCATTCACATAAATTCCAGCTAACTACTTGCAGATGAAGAAACATCTTTCCATCCAAGGAAAATTTTAGAAGGCTCAGTGGAATCTACTGCCAACCACATCGCGTTTTTCAAACTGTGGAAACCTTGCCTACTTAGCTTTATTTAAAAAGTTAACTAGGATGTTGATAATAAGTAATGACACTTTAATTATGCACAGCGTAACAATGATGAGCATTCACAGTCAAACACCCAGTTTAAATTGTCAGGTGCTACTTTGAGAACCTGGATCCAAACTTGCCAGCACACCTTAACACATGCTATAGCACAGGCACATGCTCCCTCGGGCTCAGGTCTGTACGTGAGTGGAACTCAGACCCACATGCAAACTGCATGCACTCCTTCAAGTCAAGCAGAAGAGCCAATATCCAATTTACATGCAAAAATTAAGTTTCCAGATACACAAAGGCAGACATAAGAAACAGCATGCTAAGTTCGGATGCACAAATTTGAACCAAGTTTCAGTCATGAAGCAAACCTTTGACACAGCAGCACCACACACTAATAGCAAATAAATTAGTAAAATATTTGAAGGTATTCCAAGGGTACCATCTTCAATGAAAAGGATGAGCTTTTTATTTTGTCTTTTTTCCCTTTTATTCCAACATAATGGTTAAATAATTGTTATAAACCAAAACAAATGAGCAATTGACTCAGGATATTTAAAGTTTAAATCCAAATTACACAAACCTGCATTTTGTAACAAGTATTGAGAAATGGGACACTAATATGAAAAGTTTTTTGAATTAATCTTTAACAATCCATTATTTTTCAACTAGCATGGCTGCTTAAAGCCACTGCTAAGAAGTTCAGGAATAAATCACACTCTAATGAGCTGCTAATGGGAGGAGGAGGCAGAAAACAGAAGGCAACACAGTCACTTACATAACAATAAACAAAATCCCTAACTGAAAAGAATAAAATAGTGTTAACTCAAATATTAATTCCACTGCCTTTTCTTTTTTTTTCTCCCTTCTTAAACTGGAACATATTGGTATATTTTGCAGATGACACTTTATTATCTTTTTCAGCATATACTGGAAGGTCAGAGACTCTTTAAAATACAGCTGCTTAAAATGGAACTCTGATTCAACCGTACCAGCACAAAGACCTCTACTATCATTAAAGAAAAACCCAGACGTACATAGCATACAAATTTGACACATATTGTACAGCCATAGCAGAAAACCCTTTTAACATTCAATGTCCAGTTTAACAACCAATGCTATTCTTCAAATACGTTTCCATTACCATTGATCACACTTGCAAAATTCATTAAAACTAGTCCCATTTAAGTCCGGCACTTACCACTACCTAGTCTTAGAAGCAGTACATCCTGGAGCCTCCTGTTCAAGTCTCTGAGCTCTTTCATTTCTGACACGAGTGCTCCATACTCCTTTAGCTTCTTTGCCTGTTGCACAAGCTGTCTCCGCGTTCTCTCAAGCTCCTGTTGAATGTGTCTCATTTCTTCTTGTTGCTGCTGGTAATTCCTCAGCAATTCTTCATACAGAATCCGAGGAACTACAGCATCGTCTATGTTATTCATGCTTTCTGAAGTCTCCATAAAAGCTTCCTCAGGGCTGGAAGTACTACTGAGACTCATCCCATTCTGTTTTTCAAGCCGAGCAACAACTGCTTCAATGCTTTTGTGTGTACCTTCACTTTGTTTCCTCCCATCTTGTCTCTGCATGTTACAATAAAAAAAAATAAATAAATTAGGAGAGCAGCAAGATGTAATACAAATTACAATCCTACAGGCTTGGGAACTGTTAATAACCTTGTTTTCCAAAAAAAGCAAGACACAGTCTGCCTGCAAAAAATGTTTTGCCTAACAGATTCTTGTGGAGATACATCATAACTATCATGCACACATAATTCAGCTGAACGCATATACAAATTTCCGAGACCTTTCTTTCTGCAGTTTTGCAACACTTGCAAGCTGAGTGTATATAGGTCACTTGATTCCATATACAAAGATAATTAATTTCATTCTTTAAAAAATTATATCTAGTTCTCTTTTCCTTTAAAGCTTACCCCTAACATTTAGATTTCCGACAGCAATCGATTTTGGGATAAGTAAGGGAAAGAATCGACTATGTACTATGTTTGTCACTTGCAATGCCATCTGAGACGAAAGCAGCGTACCATCCAAAGCTGCTTTGTGAACAGAGGGCTTGTCCTTCCCATACTTTGGGAGACAAAACCTCCTCTGACTATATCTCTAGCACCTTCACCCAACTGCCTGATGCAAGTGACTGATTTAACCCTATCAGCAAACACTGAAAGGGAACTGAAAACACAGAAGCTGGAGATAAAATATACCATCCAGTCTCATATTCGTCATCACTGGAATCCTCTGCATTGCAGAGGCTTCTTGTTCTTTGAACTCTCAGCAGGAACCTAACTTCAGTCACCCGTACAAACCCTACAAATTAAAGGACACATCTTTTCTGGGGCCTGGACAGTGGCTTTAAAATGTGACAGTACAGGTAAAACTCACTAAGCATTATTGGCCAAATCTGGAAAAAAGCATTTCAACTTCCAAGCAATCGCAAGGAAAGCAAATGTAACTCATAGGTTAGAGACAAGAAGCTGATGCTATCAGTTCCCATACCACAATATCCATGAGTAATGTGGCAGAAAATGAGATTATTTGATGTTATGCCTGCTCCACGCATGTTATAAAAAAAAAATTAAATAAAATGTTGGCCCACCATAAAGAAATATACCAGTATCATTGCTGCAGCTGCAAAACATATGAAGCCACAGAGCAGCATTTTATTCTGAAGGTTGGCAGACTTTTAAAGAAATCATTGATATCAAAAAATAAATACATTTACATAGTGGGTTTCTGACATCTGGACCTAAAAAGGCAACTGGCAGTTACACTGGAGGGATGCAGCCCTGTCAATTTGCCTTCTCACCCACTGCTATAGTTGGGAATTCCCAGAACACCCCTTCCAGTTCCAGACAAGTAATGCGCAATAGGGCACAAGTGCCACAAGTGCCACTGCTGGACACTCATGAAACTGGTGACTTTTAAAGCATTCTGGGCCAAAGCAGAAGAGCATTGTTCCAAAAATCTCAAATGGCAATTAAACTGCGCAGACAGTATAAACAGGAAAATGTTCAATTGCACATAAATCAGGTTTTGAAAACCCATACCCCGTCCCCACACACAATTTGACCCAATTTCACCAAACACCGTGTTTTAAGGGGATCAAAAGCAGACCCGGAATTCTTGAGCTATGTCTGAATATGCCCCAAGCACTTCCACAAGAAAAAAAACAAAAACAAAAACACAAAAACAAAAAGAGAAAGAAAAAAGGGGAAAAAAAGGGAAAAAAAAAAAAAAGAAAAAAGAAAAAAGAGCAGAAAAAAAGATTAAAAAAAAAAAAAAAAAAGGAAAGACTTCAGTACCTTACTGTGTCTAAGCTCCACATCTTCTTCCCCATAATCTGTAACCTCCCCAGCTTCTTCTACGTGATTGAGAGAGAGTTTGGGGATTTTAATTTTCTTCTGCATCACACTGTTCTCAAGGTCAGTTTTGTCCTCTAAAACGTATATTAAAAATAAAATTTTGTTACATTAATCAGTGTTCGTACTTCCAAATACTCCATGACTTACGCAAGACCAGTTAAAAGAAACCCTCCCATGCTTCAGTCCCCTCATAATACTATGATCAAATTAATCCATGGTGTAACTCAGCTGAAGCTCACTGACAATTCTAGCATCTCAACAGGGGATCAATCTGGCCAAACACAAGAGTAAATACTGTAAAATGCCACGCTAAATTCATGAGAGTGAACAGCAGCACCAGTGAGTATCTTGTACTATCACTAAAATAAGTCTTAAAGATGCTGTAAGGAAAACAACTTCCTAATAAACATCTGTATTGCTTTAAATGTTTCCCAGCAGTACTTTCCGTTGGTGCAGTTCAAACTCTGCTTAGATTTAAAGTCAAAATAAACTTGGTACCTCATGCTATACTCTATCACCTGTCACCAGTACAGATCTATTTGCACCCATGGTAGATTCTGTTGTTCTGCAAAGTGCCAGGCTAGAAAAGGGGAGATGCTGCAGGAAAGGTCCAAGGGGCATTACAGAAAAGTTACGTATGGACCAAACCTGTAACAAAATTACTATGACCCCTATTTCAGTAGTTAGTACTAATCCTTTTCCATCAGATATAAAAAGCCAGTAAGTGACTATATTAATCCTTGCATCCCATTAACAACAAAAAAAAAAAAGATGTAAAATATTTCCAAGTCTGAAACATTCTAACATATCTTAAAATTAAGTATTTGAAAACATTATTCTGAAACTAAGTTTGAAATACTTTAATATTCCTGAAAAGGTGCAAAGGGGACAGTGAAACGAGAGTATAGTTGTCCCAAACATGCCTGTGATCCATAAAGTTCTTGCATAGCAGAAAAAGTCTTAAAAGATACACAATTTTGGTTACCCATTCAAGACACTGACAAGAATAAATGCATTTAAACTTTGAAGGAGTGTCTTTGTACACTGAAAGCTTAGGAATAAGAAAACATTTTGAGCCTTCTTATCCACCTGCAAACTCTATTTCACAAAGTGTCCCATGAATATTTTTGAAAGTGCCAATGAGGATGGCATTTGTAAGTGTTTAGTTGCATTGACTTTTGCTTTCTCAAATTAGCATCTCTCCACAGGACTTCAAAATGGTTAGTGTTGACAGTGCAGAAAAGGGAAACAAAGGTAAATCACTGTTTAATGAGGAGCAAGGCATTCATTAGAAATGAATTACACAGATGAATGCAATTCATTTTGTTACAGATAGAAATGGATCTCAAGTTGGCAAATGGTGATATTACAGCCCAAGGCTATGTAAAGAGAATAGGCACAGAACATGCAGAATAAGACATTAGACAACCTGAAATGAAATGCAGATGGCAGCAATAAATACTAAGACAGATGCAAAAAGAAACAGATAAACAACAAAAACCAGCTAGGCTTATTTTAGATCATTTGCCATTCCCTAGAGCATCATGGATGCTTATCCCAGGAAAACAAAAAGGCAATCCAACTGTTTCAGTTTTGAAAAATAAACCCCTACGTTTTCATTTATCTGCAAAATGTAGGTTCATCAGAAAAGTGAGATAACCCATCTCTACTGTGAGAGAGCAAAGAAGAAAAGAGCCCTTTTTAAGCAAAAAAACATTAAGAAATACCAATTTACAGAGTAACGTATAGACTGATGGGTTTTGGTATCTTCTTGGAAGGACAGAAATTCAAAAATAAATAAATCCATACTGAATGAATAAAAGCCAAACAAACCAACTTTTTTTGTGACTATGTATTTTGGGGTATCTGATAGATGGAGGAATCCTCTGCTAAAATATGTTCTCACAATTCCTTAGAGGAAGAGCAGCACATGCAGACTGCAGAGCCAGCTTCTCTGAACTGCTTTGCCAAATCATCTTCCACAGAACGTGCAGACGAACTCCTTCTACATCTAAAGAATGCAGATCAGTTTCTGTGCTCTGAAATAACCCTTGGCCTCACAACAAGATGGATGCAATCCAATTACTTCACACAGTTCAAAAAAAAAAAGAAAACCTGTCTGCTGGCAACTAGCTGAGGTCACCAGTAGCCAGCACCCCAGGCAAACTGGAAACGGACACCAGCCATCCTTCCCAGGGCCAGGGAAAAGCAAATCTTGAAAAGGGGTCACAGAGGAGCAAGAGCATGTGCAGACTGCACTGGAAGTCAGCAAATACTTTCTGATGAATAAAACAATGTTAAACCAAAACAATTTAGAAGAACAGAAATATTTATCTTCTGACTTTGGCTTTTTATTATTAAGTTAATTTATAAAGGTTATGAATACAACTTATGCACTGAACAAGAGAAACAAAAGAGAATAGTCTGGAGTCAAATAAGACAATGTAAATAAGCCGAATTCCTCATTCTCTCTACTCCCCTCCCAATTTCTTGGTTTGCCCATGAAATCTATGTTTGCAAAAGTTCACCGGTGGACTGAAAGTAAAAGCTTATTTACATAATGCTTCTTACAAATGCTTAGTTTATACGGTATTGGTGTGTAACTATCAACACAGTTCTCTTTCACGTCTGGTAAATCTTTTCATTTGACTTTTTGATTTTACTGCTTACCCTGCAAATGAATCAGTAAGCTGAAGAAAGGTACTCTATTCTCCTGACACAAAATTTGAAGAGACAATGGTAAAAATGAGTTCATATAAGTTAAAGCTGAGGAATTTTTAATTGACTCAATTTTATGTTCCTCTGACCCACACCACCACTTACAATATTTTCTTACATATGCTCTGGTCTTTGTAGGCCTATTTATACATAACACAATTCATCTAGTGTGTTGGCGATGAAAAAGCCTTTTGTTTGGGGTGGGTTTTTTTGGTTTTGTGTGGTTGGGTTTTTTTTTTTGAAGTGCATTTTTAACCTCTGTTGTCTTCTACATTAACTGTAGATAGAGCCAGAAAAATCTCATTCTAAATTTGAGGCCAATGCTGGAGCACTGGGCTCTTGTTCTGTAAATATTAATGCAATTTGGGACAGGGAGAGGGAGTGAGAGGAGATCAGGGGAGGGGTAGAAGAAACACAAATGTGTGTTTAGAGCAGTTCCTCTTAGGACCCTCCGTCTGTGGTTGTGCCAGCCTACAAAAGAAGAATGCAGCAAAAAGCAAAACATGCACAATTTTGAGTCAGAAGAAAACCAAGATATGAGCCCAGCGGCACTTGTAACAAAATACACAGGGTAGAAGCTCCATACAAGAATGGAAAACATCAATACCTTCTGCCCTTTAAGAACAGACATTCCAGAAGACATCTGTAAATTATGAAAAATTGCTTTTCTGCACAGTAGCCATAACACCAGAGAAAACCGTGTTCTGTGATTTGATAAACAGAATAAAATATGCTGGAATAGCTGTACTCCAGGAAAAGGTCAGACTTAGAGAGACCTCGCCGGTCAACTCCACAAGGTTCTGAAGTTCAGGGCCCAAAAGCCAGCAGACGTGAAAACACCCCTCCACCCCCTGCCATTGGAGCTACCTACCAAAGTTGTTCGGGTAGTAAGAAGAAAGTGAATCGCTGGGAAATTTCAGAGTGGCTGGGAAGACATTTGGCCTCAGCAGTGCCGAAAGAACAGCCAAAAAAGCAACCCCGCACTAAAGAATCTATATCAGCTAGCAAAGGATAAACTGTTCCTGGAATGTTTTTCTTCTGCTCAGGCCTTCCTTTCTGTGTCAGGATGGGTGGATCCAGGCCAAAAGGTAATAGCTTTAAGTCTAGAGCAGCAGAGAACTGAGGCAGACAAAGAGACTTTGACAGGGCAGGAAGTGAGTTGGTTAAATTCAAGTGAAAATATGTTAGTGCTCTAAAGCTGAAAACCTTATTGTGGGATGTAGAATGAAACTGTGGAAATCTCAAAGCCTCCTTAAAACATTCCTTGCTTTCTAATTTAGAAGTAAGGACTGAACAAACTAATCCCTTCAAAAAATAGTTCAAATGCTGATTTTTTTTCCACCTTTGGAGTAAAAGCTGGAAAAACAGAGGAAGAGAGCTCTGCACTCCAAATGGAAGAGGGATAGCAGGTCTGGGCTCAGTCCAAATAAGGGGCTTGGCAATGCTATAAATCTTACAATAATAAAACGAAAGAACCTTGAGCAAAATTTGTCCTTCCACTAAGCCTTCAAAAAAATTCCACCCCTTGTGAAAAATGATACACTGACAGATGAAAAAATTTACCATCACCCTTCCTATTTCCAGGCATGTACCCAACACATATGGGCAACACCTGTACAAAATTCCCCCTGCACTGCTGCACTGAACCACTTCACTACCTGTTTAGCCAGGCTGCTTCTACACACTAGAGAAAGTCACCTGCCTCAGCAGGTCACGCATCGGTTACAGTTCATGAAGCACAAGACACTTAAAAACCAAAGGAAAAAAAAAAACAACACACAACCAAAGGTATACTTGGCGCTTCAAAGCAAATACACACACCAAGAACAACAGGGTATGGATTCCTACGTGCCACTTAAGTACAAGTAAACAATAATCAATATTGCTGACTAAGAAGGAAAACAGCATGATAGTATAAAAAAGAAATAAATAAAAGGAAAAAAATTCACCTAGTTCATTTCAAAGTGGAATAAAAGAATTATAAATCACTTTCTGAGCTAATTTAATGCAAACATTAAAGAAGGACTTTAACAGGAAGAACAGAAGAGAGTTCAGAAAACGTAATGATCCTGCGGGCACAGAGGATATTTTTGATACAGAAGAAGAAAAACTCACCTCATAAAAAACATCTCTCAGCTAGCAGTACACTAAGATTAAGAGCACTACCAAAGAAGAAGAAACTCAGAATGACAATAAGAGACAACACAGCATAAGAGCACAGAAATGCAGAAGTCATTTGAAAAGGACAGGTGCTATCGAATTTGTTGCAGCTAAAAGGAGGGGCTGAGCGCAAATGAGGGTTCAACTGAGTGTTCACACAGCCAATTCAGGATTGAGATAGCAGAACTTACTATATTGTTTTGTCTCCCTGGCCCCCCTCCCCACTCCCCCCAGACTAGGAGACCTCTGTTGGAAGGACAAAGAAAAAGAGATTACAGAAACAAGCAAAGGACACAGTGAATACACTACGTAAAGTATATTTAGTTGGACAGAAAGATAAAGCTGCGTGTAAGCAACAAAGCAGATGAGTAAGAAGAATAAGTGACAGCAAGACATGAAAGTTAATTTCCCCTCCCCACTCTAAAATCAAGAGAAACAGACAAAAACGGTGGGAAAATATATTTGGTCATCCTAAGCATAAGCTGAAAGAATGAACTGTGCAAGAGAATGTCACAAAGGGAAGCTGACAACAAATTTAAGTGAGAAAAGTTAAGAATGAAAAGGTAAAGCTGAGATTTACCATTATCTGGGCTAGAATCATCCCCAAAATTTAATCATAGAATCATAGAATGGTTTGAGTTGGAAGCGACCTTAAAGGTCATCTCTTTCCAACCCTCCCATCATTGTCACGGATGCCTCCCACAAGACCAGGTTGCTTAAAGCCCCATCCAGCCTGGTCTTGAACTAAACAGTCCTACAGCACTTCCCCAGAAAGAAAAGATGACAATAAACACAAACAAATGACTAGAAGAATGTCCTCAGAACAAAAAGAAAAGCCAGCAAGTAAGTCAGAGAAGAACAACATATCAAGCAGCACTGTGACAGGCAGGGCCAATAAATACATGAAAGTGAAGCCATGCTCTTAAGGAAGTGGCCAAAAAGGCTGTCCAATCTTGCAAAGTGAATGCAATTAAGTATAAAGAACTGGAAACAGAGTGAAAATAATTATTAAGCAAATTGGGAAAAGGCAAGATAGAAGGGTCTTAAAGATGACAGGTAAAGAAGGAGGATGTGCCAGAAACCTGAATCAAGACTGGTCACTGATGACGGAGAGAAAGCCACACCTGTCTTGTACAAATGCACTAAGAATGAATAGAAAGATTAAGGAGCTGAAGTCCTGCAAAAGCAGAGGACAGATTATATAAACAACTTTTAGCTCTAAATTCTGCCTGAAGACCTACATCAAGACTGCCTCTCCCTTATTAATATTCAATACAATAATACAAGTAAATTCACAGAGCATGGACCTGCTGCCACTCTCAAAAAACACAAGGTCTGACTGAATGCACACTTTTTTCTCTAGGAGAGTAACAGAGATGTTCACTTTAACACTGCTAGGAGTGAAGAGGTTTTGATACAGATCCTCATTTGTAGACAAATTTCTAATGCACACGAAGACATTCGAGTATTTCTGACATTCTCCTTTTGCACCTGCTTATTTATCAGTAGGCTGCTCAGATCAGACCAGATATGTCAGACCGCAAGAAAAACTTAAATGTATCTTCTTTCTGGTTTTCCATTATTAATAAGATGTCTTTTCTTAACTCAAAAGTTAATTATTTTTTAAAAGGTTTTATATTAACTAAAAGCAACATGGCTCAAAACTAAAACTTTGCTAGAAATAATTATTACTCTTTTATTCCTTGTCAGGAAAACTCTCCCTTCCATACAACTTTTAGCAGTATTAGAAGAGTGTTTGTCTACAGTAGAAACTGATAGAGCTGGAAGATCAAGTAAAGACAAGACATTAAACTGAGAAACAGGAAATCATGCTCTTTACGAGACTGGGGACAGTTTTAATCCCGAATCCAATATTTACTTAAATACTGACCTTGAATAACTAAATCTTTCCATCTTACTGTTCCCATCTACCCCACTGAAGTGTTGTACAGATTTGTTAATATTTGTACAATACTCTGAACACGTCGAACACAAAGGATTATAGTTACTGTAGAACAACTCTCTTAATCCTTTTTGAAATAAATACAGGAATAGAATACTACCATTAAATTAAAAAAAAATAAAAAAATAAAAACCCACAAGAAACCCTGAAAACAGGTAGGATGTTAAAATCTTTTAGATCTTTTTTTCTGTACCTGACATTAAAGTCAACTATGGGAATTATGTTTCAAAAGTTTGAACATATTTTTTTTTGTAAAATATTTATTATCTATAATAAAAGCTATTGCTTTCTTTAAAAGTTCAAAAGTTCATTTAAAGAGATCGTCAATCTCAATGACAGCTACAATTTGTCAGTCAGGCTGCCTTGACCAGTCAGTCTGTATCATTCTGCAATATTATATTAGAACCAAACTCTGATTAGGATTTCATGATCACAAAGGCCACAAAGCCATGGAGATATCGCCTGCCAGCCATTCAGCAGATTAAGCAGATAAAGCAGCAGCCCACAACACTCTATGAAGCCTCCACAACCATCTCTACCCAAGGAATGAGTGAGCTATGGAAATAGTGGGTAGATTTATGCATATTTCAGTTTAGATAAAAAAATTAGAATGTGGTTCTGCCTCTACTATTGTTAAAGGGTTTCGTAAAAGAGGTAAATAATTGACTGACTGGCATTTAGGTAATCCGCTGGGGGACAAAGAAATGTTTTACTGTTAATTTATGAAAACAAAAAACATTAACTTACAGTTTTTCCCCCTTCTCGCTCCCCTGCAAATTTAGCATATTTTAAATAGTAAGTGTTAGTTACCATAGCTACCATAACCATACTCTCTTTGAAGTCAATTTTATTAAAGTAATGAAATTCATACTTTTATTGTATCGTAGTTAAGCTTATACAATATTTACAAGCAGAACTGGTGTTACCTGGTGCCATGTATGTACTAAGACCAAAAGAAATAACAACAGTATAGGTCACCTGCATGTCCTTATGTTGTAAAAATAAATAAATAAGTAAATAAGTAACTTCTGGCTATCACAGAAGCAGAAAGCAAATGTGACTGAGGAACAAGCGGGTCAGCTGAGAAGGGTTTAAGATAAAAAAAAAAAAAAAAAAGATATTTATTTCCAGAATACATACACAGTGATACAGGAAAAAGAAAACAAAATATAAGTGTAAAATCTTCTTGCGTAGATAAATCCCAGCTTTTTAATTCCTTTTTACTGGCACTTTATCCTGCTGATGACATTACCATCACCACTATCATAAGGGTTACTCCAAGCAACAAATTGCCAGCTGTAGTTTTAAAACTTCCAAAATTTTTTTGCTACTGCCATTTGAGCTGTGAGTATGTCATATTAAGACTTCAGCTCTGAATAAACAGAAATGACATAAAAGAACCCCAAAACTGTGCTTTTCTATAAAAGTCTTCATATCTCAGATATGCTCCTACAGTAGAATTTAGAAAAGGAAATAAACCTCACCCTTCATCTTAAACATAAACCAGAAATGGATCAAATACAAAATTAGTGTGAAATTCAGCTTTAAATATACTTTATGAATACTGCTACACTTGCACACAGGACTATATTTAAGAGTATGATGTAGTTTCTCGGTTACACAAAATGATCTGGTGTAGCTCAGTGTCTGACAAAGTATGCCATGCACCTCAAATATCACAGTAGAAAGCCTTCAAAAAATAAAATAAATTAAAAGAAATAATCATATTTTGGACAAGGTTACTTCAGCACTGCCTAACCTGCTGTTCTTCTCAGTGAAGGCAGAGGGCCATTCACATTGCAAGACTCAATGCCCAGGTACAGCAGACAGACAGCACAGTCAGGAGGAGCTGGACTTGCTGCTCAAGGGCAGTGACACACAAGCTTGTCCATATGTTCTTCAGAACTATCCCACGAAAAATCTAACCAAATAAAAAGAGTCTGCAAGGAACCACTACTACTACTGGAAGGTTTCCTACAGCCTCACACGGTGGCCACAGCTATGACCCACTCAACTTATTCCCAAACTGTGTAAATGTGTTTGGTTTTTTTTTTCCTTGCTGTGCTACAGACAGGCCAGACTACAGAAATACCAATAAAAGCTTTACGTTAATGTTACACACCAAGACCACTTCCTGACCTAAATTTTGTATATTCTTGATATAAACCAAGACTTTTCATCTTGTCAGTTTTCACCTATTCCATCACTTGGCAAAGGTCCTCTCCATTCAACTTCTTCACGTGTATCCACCTTTAACCTTACTCAAAACTCCACCCTAGAGTCTTTTAAAGTTCTTCTGGGAACTGACATTTGACATCTTTCTGAAACACACAGCAAATTACCTCACCATGTGCAGCATACAGGCTTTTAAAGATTAATAAAAACTCTGTATCCTATTTTACTAAGAAGTGGAACATAACATTTTAGAAAGAGGCAAGAAAGGACATGGATGCATGCGGGTATTAACACGTCTGCTGTGGCAGCTAGGGAATTGCTGTGAGAATCTGATGGAGATATGTTTGTTACCATCATGAGGGTGGGAAATGCTGAGGGCAGCAGCTAGAGAAAACAATTATTTACTGTAATCAGGAAATAATGCCTCCAATTAGAAGATAGTCACTATTACCTTGTTAAAAAACATAGCCTGAAGTAGTGAACTTTAGAAAGCCCATGAACATCAGTTCATTCCACCTAATACTCATCACTTTGCAAAGCAAGAAGAGGCTCCAAAAAGGTCACCTAAGGATCATACTAGCTCCTATAAGGTGCATATGCTTATAGACAAAAATTCTGCTTGATACTCTATTGGACAAGTATGAAAAAGCCACAAGTGGCACACGTATTTCCAGAAAAGGGACCAGGAAAAAAAGCTTTTTGGCATTTTCAGGAAAGGACAGAAAAGAAGGAAAAAGGAAGAGTGTGGATGGTAAGAAAGACAGACTCAAACTCTTCCTGAAAAGTCATCTACTATTTTTGTATTCTCTAACAAGACAGACCAATTAACTTGCCGCCTCAAGAAGTTTGCTATATAGTGAAACTCTAGTCTGCTGAGCTGTATTTTCCATTCAAGAGGTAAATAAAATTATTCCTTTACTACATGACATCAGTTGCCAGTTAACCCAATGCTGAACTTGTTATGACATAAACATTCATTTCAATATGCCTTCTATGGCTCAGAGGTCTAGAACTGTTAGTTGGGAGTTACCATGTCTGGTCAGAGCCCTAGTCTTTGGCTAACCTTTTCAAAAGTTGAAGGATCCCAGACAAACACATATCATCACTATCAGCCTTCCCAACCATCTGCACACAGACACAAGAAGACCATACAGCTGCACAGATCACTCCACTTCAATACATACTGCTTCTTACTGAAGTATTCAGAAGACAGTATTCAGCTCTTCAACGGACCAAGTCTATCACAATTACTTGATACTCTGAGCGCGCCCAACTTCTTTTCCTCTTTATTTTTTCTTTTAAAATTTGTGATACCTTTACAGCAGTGCTCTCTCCTCTGCAACAATAATAATATTCCTCACAGCTGTAAAGACATCCAACCTTGCCACAAAAGATCAAAGAGCTGCTTCTAGACTCTCCCAAACGAGGGCAACTGTTTCATGAACTCTTTGCACAACTAATGCTCCAATAAACCTTTGTACTATGGGCATGAACTCCCACTTTACAAGGGGAAAAGTCTGAAAAGTATCTACAATTCTTTAAACAACATAGGAAAGGAAAACTCTTTTCAAAAGAAAAAGTTGTGTGCTACTAAAAGTCTTATATCTGTGTTCCTCCTCTACTCTTTACCTTTTTTTAGGTTTCTAGAAAGCAGAACCAAGTGGATCTGTTTCTTAGACTATGATTAAAATCCCACCGCATGGACAGCACTTGCCCATGAAAATATATATAAACAGATACAACTTTGCTTACTTGAGTAGCCTTGTTAAATCAGCATATGAAGATTGGGCACCACTCAAACTGTAAAAGAATACAATTTGAGCCTGTGTAGGCTCAAAAATGGGTGGCTCTTTTCCCCTTATTAAATTAAGCAAGCAACAAAAGTAAATCTGCACTATGACTTTGGTCCTGAAGTCTGTTTCTAACGAGGAATCCTTGGACCAAAGCAGTAAATCCTTAAAGTCACTGATGTACTAATTTGTCGAGGCAAGTGTTCCTTCAAAAAAATTCAGAACCCACTTATTATATATATATTTCACATTTAAACACAACTTTATACACATCATTTACATTACTACTGAAGTAGGTTGGAAACCCTTAAAATGAAAAGTTCTATACTAGTATGGGAAACGTTACTGCAGACTAGTAACGCTATTTTTTAAACTAAATAAGCAGTTTGCATTACAAGTCTGATGTTATGTTTGCCATAAAAAGTTGTAACAATCTGTGAGAACAGAGTTGGTCATTATAAACCAAAAACTGTACTAAGATGTCTTAATGTAGCATCAGCTTTTGCCCCAGAAACTTAACCATAATAAAAACAAACACCAATATGAAAACTTTGGGTAGAAAATGACGCCTTTAAAGTAAGTGACCATCTGCTGTACACAAAGGATTAATGGCATTTTTACATGGTGCAGGGTAGAAAAAAGAACAGAAGTAAGAATTAATTTGGTTTTCAGGTGGGAAGTTTTCCAAGCATGCAAATTACAGATCTAGTCAGATATATTGAGATGTGACAGATGTAATAAAGACAGAGCTATGTGTCTTTGTGTTCCTTGCTCAGCAGGAGAATTTCCTGTAGAAATTAAAATCTCTGGGGAGCAATTAGTGCAAATCACTAATACAGGTAACAAGCCTTGTTCTCTGGAGGATGCAGCATATATTGGTTTGTTCTGGTTCAAAAGAGATGAAACAAAGGGAACCTGTAGAGAAGAACACTTCTGTATGCGCAGACTCTGCCTGGAACAAGGGAACTGAAAAAGTAGGTGCACTTTCTGTGGGAACACTCAGGCTCAACACACGAGTAAAACGGCTATTACTAATTATTTACTTGGGAAGGCTTTAGTTACTCTGAGATGAGCATGAGGAACAGAAAAGGAAAGGTGGCTTTAGTTCCCCAGTGAGAAAGAGGAAGATGAAGTCTAACCGGGATGCTTTTGAGAAGAGGCCAAGCAAAACGAATGGCGACACCATTGTCTTCCATGGATATTATGGGTAACTAGAAAGAAATATTTCATGTGCCAATTCTCCTCTGCTAGACAGGACAGACAAAACACAGGCTGGCATGGGACAACAAAAACTTAGCAGGAGAAGCCACTTTTCTGGTAGGCTATGTTTGAACTCCTGGAGTTGCACATACTGAGAAAGTGGAAAAGCTTTACAGAGAAACAACATAAACATTTGCCTGTTTGTTGTTCTTTTCAAGCATTATGGTTTGGCCACTCATGGCCACTACAGGAAACAGGATAATGGTAAAAGTTGCTGTCTGAGTTCTGGGACCAAATGGGCCACCATAAGGTTGACCTGGTTTAGAAACTGGTATTTTAAAAAATAAAAATTTAGAAATAGAAGCTTTATATTACTTGAACGCCAAGTTTCTCTGTTTAGAGATGAGAAGTCAGCATTGCCTTCTCAGAACTCACTACTAGGCAGAAGAGTTTATATTAAGCCCATTCCATATTTGGGGAAACAGACATAACCAGTATTTCTCCCCAAGCAGAAAGATCAGGATCAGAACCCAATGTCCTCTTTGCTACCCATTCCAAATGGTTGTCACCATCTTTCAACAACCTGTTGGACAAGTCCATGCTAGCCATTAATTTGCTACAAACATCAAACTTCCTATGTCAACCCTGACCATAGCAGCGTGTTTTCTGTGGCTCCAAGGAAACTACAGAAAGACTATGAAGCAACACGCTGCTCAAGAGTTGTTATTTGGGGTGACACACGGCGGAAGGACTGAACTAATTTAAATGGCCAAAACATGGGTTTATTTCTTAACATACACTTTAATTGGCCTTCTTTGCTGGACTGACATTTTTAAGTTAAACATGAAACAAACCAAAGGAAGCAAAACCAAGCTTAACGAGCATAGCATCTAAAGGTCTGGCTCCACTATTGCCTTCCAATTTGTGAAGTCACTTAAACTAACAGAAGTGGATATAAAACAGTACCCCTCTAATTTGGCAACACTCTGCCGAGCTGCAGAGGTATATAAATGACTCCATACACTATAAATAATCTGTGCATGAAAGCCTTAACTTTTTCTTTTTTTAACTTTTTTTTTTTTTAAAGTTTCTGATTCCACCCCCGCATTGGGGTACCGCTGGGCACTTCCAGGGGATCCCACTCCATTGGGAGGCAGCTCCGGAGGAGCCGGAGAGTTCCCGCAGGAGCCTGGAGCTGCCCAGCCAGGACCCCCCTCCTATAAGACATCCCCCCTCCCAGTC